>JAKOOJ010000005.1:1779220-1781720 GCA_022577455.1 Arizona elegans | reverse complement strand
AGATAGATGAAATAGATGCATTAGCTAGATAGGGAGAGAGAGAGATGGATGGATGATAGATGGATAGATAGATAGACATGGATGGATCAATAGACAGAGGTATGGATGGATGGATAGACAGATGGGCAGACTGATCTGAATGGATAGATAGGCAGATATAAATAGACGGATGGATGGATAGACAGATTGAGTGACATGGATAAATACTGATATGGATGGATGGACGGACGGACAGATGACTGACTGATATGGATAGACAGATTCGGATGGAGGATGGATGGATGGATAAAAAGACAGGCTGACTGATTGACTGCTATGGACGAATGGTTGGATGATGGATGGATGGATAGATATCGATTGGAGGGGAGGGTTGGTTAATGCGAAGCAAACAGAATACCCCCAATTGAAAGCAGTGTCTCCCTTTCCCCCCCGCCCCCCAGGGTTTTTGAGTACATGCTTGGTGTCCAGTTGGCAAGTGCGTAATGAACTTGGTTAAGGCTGATCTGCCAAGGGCAGTCCCTGGTTAAGAGCAGCGCTCTGTGGTTTGGGACAGGAGCTTGTTCCACAAGCCCTCATTAAAAGAAACCACGATGAAGTCTTACAAACTGTGGCTTAGCTCCATAGCCTAGCCCTATCTCTGGAAAGCCCCTCTCTTGGGCAAAATTCAAGATTGACGAAGGAGAGCCACATGGACCCGCTGGGAAATGACGGGAAGGAAACCTGAAAATCGTAGGTCTGTTGTGAGGCTTTTATGTTCAGCTCCAGTCAGATATGGTCGAACCCCGGCTGGGCCTTCTGGAGTCTGGAACATCTGGAGCAGCTGTGCCTTTCTTCTCCCCTCGCTCTGCTGGCAGATAGAGAAGGTGGTGGAGTCTGCCCAAGTGCTCATGCCAACTTCAGGGCATTCAATGAAATCAGCCCCACAAAAGGCCTTAGGTTAGGAGATTTAACAGATTAACAGAATTGGAAGGGTTCTTAGAGGTCATCTAGTCCACCCCCACCCAAGCAGGAGACCCTACCCCCATTTCTGACCGATGGCAGTCTGGTCTCTTCTTGAAAGCTTCCAGTGATGAAGCTCCCACAACTTCTGAAGGCAACTTCTGTTCCATCAGTTGATTGTTCTCACTGTCAGAAAATTCCTCCTTATTTCCAGGTTGAATCTCTCCTTGACCAGTTTCCATCCATTATTCCTAGTCTGGCTTTCGGGTGTTTTGGAAAAGAGCTTGACCCCCTTCCTCCTCTCTGTGGCAGCCCCTCAAATATTGGAAGATGCTCTCCTGTCTCCCCCTGGTCCTTCTCTTCCCTAGACTAGCTGTGTCCAGTTTCCTGCAACCGTCCATCGTATGTTTTAGTCTCCAGTCCCCTCATCATCCTGTTTGATCTTCTCTGCACTTTTTCTCGAGTCTCAATCTCTTTTTTTACATCGTGGTGACCAAAACTGGATGCAGGATTCTAGGTGTGGCCTTACTAAGGCTTTATAGAGTGGTATTAGTACATCCCTTGATCTTGATTGTATCCCTCTGTTAATGCAATTTAGGATTGCATTGGCTTTTTTGGCTGCCGCTGCACACGGCTGGCTCCTATTTAGCTGGTTGTCCACTAAGACTCTGAGATCCCTCTCCCAGTTCCTGCTATTAAGCCTGATTTCCCCCAGTTTATATGTCTGCTTTTGGTTTTTCTTGCCTAAGTGTAAGACTTGACTTTTCTCTACACCGAATTTCATTCAGAAATCAGAAATGTCCCTTGTGGTGTTGAGAACAAGACAGACATCACAGCTTTGTCATCCTTCAACCATTGGCTGCAGAATGCCAGGAACTACAGCCCTTAATTACAGGAAATCCTCAACTTACGGACCACGACCGACCCACAAAATTTCCGTTGCTAAGCGAGACAATCATTTAAGTAAGCTTTGCCCACATTTGATGGTTTTTCTTGCCACCATTGTTGAGTGAATCACTGCAGTGGTGAAGTTGGTGACACGGTTGTTAAGTGAATCTGACTTTCTTATTGGCTTTGCTGGTTAGAAGGTCGCAAAAGGGGATCACATGACACACACCACCCCCCCGGGACATTACAACTGTCATAAATATGAATCAGTTGCCAAGCGTCTGGATTTTGATGACGTGACTGTGAGGATGTTGCAACAGGCATAAGGGTGAAAAACAGTCATAAATCATAAATAGGGCAGTATACAAATTAAATTAATAATAATAATAATAATAATAAATGTCATTGTCATTTCGAACCGTCACTAAACGAAAGGTTGTAAGACCAGGATTGTGTAGAGCACGGATCTCCCAAAGTGGCAACTTTTAAGACATGTGGACTTCAACACCCAGAGTTCCCCAGCCAGCCATACCTGATTTTTTGGTTTTTTTCTCCTTCCCCCTAGAGTGGAGAGAGTGCAGAGGAAGGGATTGCAAGAGAGCAAACAGGCCAGAAGGGATATACAGATCAAAAGGAATGTATTAATGTCAGGGAATTCTGGGAGTGAAGTCCA
>JAKOOJ010000005.1:1762011-1779120 GCA_022577455.1 Arizona elegans | reverse complement strand
TCCACCTCCTCTTCCTCCTCACACCCGACTTCCTGTTAGCACTGATGACGTCACATAATTTGGTCGCGAAATGTCTGCAAGAAAACCACCCAACCGAGAGAGCACTAAACACCCCACAAATAACACCTGTTCAGCTTTTAGTCCTCCGCACCCCCCCCCCAAATTAATAACCTTAGTAGGAGCCCCTTCCCCTTATCTGATAATCACCTGGAACATTTTCGCTGCATCTCCAGGGGCGAATCAGTGTCACCAGATTGGAAACTGGTCAGCCCATCCGGTTGTGCCACACAAGGGCTGTTCCTGCAGCTCTGGTGTGTGTGTGTGTGTGTGTGTGTGTCTGTGTCTGTGCCATGTTTGCCAGCCCCCCACCCCCACCCCCCTGCAAAGCCCTGGTTTTGTTTTTCCAGGGCTTGGAAGGAAGAGGTGTGGCTCTCTGCGATCTCTCTCTCTCTCTCTCTCTCTCTGTGTGTGTGTGTGTATGTGTGTGTGTTTTTGAGTGATTTATACCTCTTTGTGCAGCAATCCAATTTGGAGATTTAACTAATCATGGGTGTGTGAACCAACAGGGCCTTTTTGCAAAATATGGAAACGGGGGTTTTCCCCTCTGAGAGCCGGGGAGGAAAATACTCCGGGGGGGTGGAGGGTTTTGAACCTGGCAGGAAGATGCCTCGCTTAATGACAGGAGGATGTGCTGAATGACGGTGACCTAGACAACCGGGATTGCGGTCATGTTTTGCAGAGAATCCTCGATTTGCGACCGCAAGCGGACCCCCCCAACATTTCTGGCTGCTAAGCGAGATGTTTTATAAAGGAGTTTTGCCCCATTTTAAGACCTTCCTTGCCCTGGTTGCTAAGTGAATCCCTGCAGTTGTTAAGTTGCCAAAACGGTCGTTAAGCGAATCCTGCCTCCCCATTTGACTTTTGCTGGTCAGAAGGTCGTGAAAAGGGGATTGCGTGACATCACCCCCCCCTCCCCAGGATGCTGCAACCGTCATAAATACGAGTCGGTTGGTAGGAGTCTGAATTTTGATCACGTGGTCACGAGGATGTGGCAATGGTCGTAAGTGTGAAAAACGGTCCTAAGTCGCTTTTTCCAGCGCTGTTGTATCTCCACATGGTCACTAAGTGAACTGTTGTAAGTCAAGGACTGCCTGCATTTAGTGATCATTTGAAGTTATAACAGCACTGAAAAAAGTGACTTTTGTGACTGTTTTTCACACTTACGACCGTTGCAACATCCACGGGGTTACGTGATCAAAATTCATACGCTCGGCAACTGACTCGTATTTATGACGGTCGCAGTTCCCAGGGTCACGTGATCCTCTTTTGCGACCTTCTGGCAAGCAAAATCAAGGGGGAGGCCAGATTCCCTTAACGACCTTGTTCCTCACTTAACAACCTCAGGGATCCACTTTAACAGCTGTGCCAAGAGGAGTCATAAAATGGAGGCAAAACCCAACGCCTGTTTCACTTAGCAACAGAGATTTTGGGCTCCGTTGTAGGTCGTAAGTCGAGGACTGCTGGTAGATGCAACCTAAGGTCACGGAGCATTTGGGAGTGACCTCTTTGGCAGTGATGCGGATCAGAGAGCCAGCATTCCAGATCAAAGTTGTGATTCCGTCTCTGCTGATGATACCTGGCACCTGGATCCAGCTCTGGAGCAATTGGCCATTGCATAAGATCAATCCATCCGAATAGAGCTGGAAGGGGACCTTGGAGGTCTTGTAGTCCAGCCCCCTGCTCAAGCAGGAAGCCCTAAACCATTTCAGACAAAGGGCTGTCCAGTCTCTTCTTAAAAGCTTCCAGTGACGGAGCTACCCACAACTTCTGGTGGCGAGCTGTTCCACGGGGTTAACTGTCCTGACTGTTAGGAAGTTTCTCCTTAATTCCAAGTTGCTTCTCTCCAGGGTGGATTTCATTTAAATCGAGTGATTTTAAATCACTAGTAAAAAGGCTTGATTTAAATCAACTTGATTTAAATCATAATTTTTAAAGAGCAACTGTCATCTCTGCTCCTCCTTTGACCCACTGTTGACTCACCGATAGTCCCAGTGTTGCAGAATCTACAGCCTCCTGCTACATAACTAAGCTCCATTTCATGCTGAATAAACTAAATTATTTATGCATCTTAAATAGAAAACTACATTACGATAGATTTTTACCCCAAAAGTTTTTTATTAAAATAAATCCGATTTAAATAAAAAAAAAAATCCAATTTAAATTTAAAAAAATCTGATTTTTTTTCATTTTATAAACAAAAATCATTGATTTTTATCCACCCTGCTTCTCTCCTTTTATTTTTTTTTATTTTTATTCATTTTTATATGCCGCCCTTCTCCGGAGACTCAGGGCGGCTTACAAGGCGTTAAGCAATAGCCTTCATCCTTTTGTATATTTATACAAAGTCAGCTTATTGCCCCCCCAAACTGGGTCCTCATTTTACCCACCTTAGAAAGGATGGAAGGCTGATTTGTTATACATGAATATAAAGTTATATACAAATATAAAATATTAGTTGTGCACAAATTAAAAAACAGCAATACAAAACAACAGCAAGGAGCAAAACACGGTGCTGGAAACTCTCCAGGTTTTACTCCCTGTGTATGCGCACACACACACACACACACACACACACACAGAGAGAGAGCGCCCTCCCTCCCTCTCCGGGGTGGGGGGGTGGGGGGGGTGGGGAGTTTGATTTATGCAACTAGAGTAGAGGCTGAAGGTTTCCTGGCGTGTAATCCAGGTAGATGGATTGGGCTGAGGTGGGGAGGAGGAGGAGGAAGGGGAGGGAGGGGGGGGGTCCAGGCTGTAGTGGGGGAGGGGGGCATGAAGCTACTTGCACAACTATGTACCAAGACAAGACCAGGGGCGCTGAGTGCTTGGAAGCCGCGCGGGGCTCCGTTGGGACTTGCCTTGCCCGGTTAGCCCGCAGGGGCGGTGGGGAAAGGTGGTGGGGGGACTCTGGAGGCTGACGTGGCCCATCCTCTGGGTTTAAGGAGAGGGGGGGAGAAACGGGGTGGGGGGGACTTGAGGAAGAGTTAATGTCTTTGAAGTCTCCAGGGAAAAATTTACGGGCTGGAAGAGGAGATCCTGCGGGCAAGTGCGCGGGAAGAAGATTGGGGGGGGCGCATTGCAGGTGGTGGGCATGGGGGCCGTTGCAAGCTGGGATTCTAGGCTGGGTTTTTGCTCCGAAGGGGGCTTCCTCAAGGCTTGGCACCAGACGTCTCTAGAAGGGGTAGACTTTGCTGTCAAGAATGCCCTCCTTTACCGGTTGGGCACGTTGGGTGAAACGCAGGTCCTGTGAGGGTGCTTGGTGCTCTTTGAACGGGATGATTTTCTTGCAGATGTCTTGTTACCAGACTAGGTTACATCATCAGTGCTAGAAGGCGAAATAGGGTTTGTGGAGGGGGAGAGAAGGTGCAGAGGATGACAGTGGGTTCCTTGGTGCTCTCTGAACTTGAGGGTTTTCTTGCAGACGTTTCATGATCTAACTAGATAATAGTGCAAACACTCCCCCTCATCTAGCATTGATGATGTTCCCTAGTTGGGTCATGAAATGTCTTCAAGGAAACCACCCAACTCGAAGAGTACCAAGGATCCCACCGTTCAATCCTGAGAATTCACATATTCTCTTTTATCAAAAACAAGTCCTTTCCAATATAAATTGGTTGCAGCGTGTAGCTTTCCTCCCAGGATGGACTCCTGCGTTCCCCACAAGCCAGCCTAGAAGAGCTGTCCACCTTCCTTGTGTCTTTGACTTTGTGGTGGACCTCAGGTGGTGGGGATCTCCCACACATCCTTGACCACTTTTAAGACTTGTGGACTTCAACTCCCAGCATTGAAGAGAATTAAATTAAAAACGGAGAGATTGCAGAGAAAGGGATTACAAGAGATTAAGCATAGCTGGCTGGGGGAATTCTGGGAGTTGAACTCCACAAGTCTTCAAGTGGCCGAGGGTCGAGACCTCCGATTCTGGGAAGGCAACTGGGGAACGTTGCAACACAAGGCGGTTAAGAGCCGGAAACCACCAACCTGGGCCCTTCACACCTGGAGATGTTTGCTGGCACCCAGGTGACCTCCGAGAAGGTTGCTTGGCTTCCTTTGACCCATTTGGGTGCCTTTTCAAATTCTCCCTGCCCATTTTGGACACGGGAGGTGGGTGGGGGATTTCCTGGGCCTCGAGAATCCAGAAATTTTTGCCTCTGGAATTCAATTATGCAATCTCACCTCAACCTCGAATTGAATGGAAGGACGGCTTGGCTCTCACTTTTTTATTTGTGGAACAAAATTAATCCCTCGCGGTACAATTTCCTGTTTATTTGGCAGTAAAAAAATTTATTTTTCTTTTTTCAGTAGCAGCTTGCAAAAGAAAGAAGTGATTTTTAATCGTTCAAACCTCCCGTTAATAAGGAATACAGGTAGCCATTTGCAGGGGTCTCAGCCAGCTTCAGAACAGAAGAGAAGAGCAGAGTCGGAAGGGGGCCTTGGAGGTCTTCTAGTCCAACCCCCCTGCTCAAGCAGGAGACCCTAGACCATTTCAGACAAGTGGCTATCTCTTCTTAAAAAACTTTTTTAAAAAAAAGAAGGAAGGAAGGAAGGAATTGAAGGAGGAGGGAAAGAAAGAGTGAGAGAGAGGAAGGAAAGAAGGAATAGCAGAGTTGAAAAATGGTCCTCAGTCACTTTTTTCAGTGCCATTGTAACGTTGAATGATCACTAAGTGAATCGTCGTAAATCAAGGACTGCCTGTATTTTATGGTCCCACCAGTTCTCGCTTGCAGGCAAATGATATTTCTTGCGAATCTGCTTAGGCGACTGAGTCTGTGCAGAAGCTTAACTGCCCTGTATAGAGGAGGCTCCCTTTGTATTAAGCTCTGCTCTGCTGAAAGGAAACTAACTGTTCTCTCCTGCCTTGTGCGTTGCTTGTAACTGCTACTATGTTGAAGAAGAATCTATGTGGGTATTGTACATTTATCTTCATGTATTATTATGTATATAAAAGAAGTTAATGAATCCTGCTGCATCCGCCTGCCTGCGTGTGCTTTCTGGATTTAATTTCTGCAACAAGCTCTGACATAACAGAGTTGGAAGGGACCTTGGAGGTCATCTAGTCCAACCCCCTGCTCAAGCAGGTGACCCTAGACCAGTGATGGCTAACCTTTTTCTTGTTGTGTGCCTAATGCATAATGCAGTGTGCACCCCCTCTGCATGCACGCACATTCCCCCCCACGTTCCCCAACCCCCCACCCCACCCCCAGTTTTGGCCTTAGCAGGCCTCCCTGCAGCCTCCTGGGCAGAAAAACAGGCTGTAGGGGGCGGGCACGCTGCACCCCTCCATGCTCTTCTCCCACCCCCTGCGCATATGCGCATGATCCCTGCCCTCCATGCATGCGTCAACCCCCCCATGCATGCATACGAATCTCCCGCTTGTGCCCAGACCCTTGCACATCCTGAAAATCAGCTGGCTGGTGGGAGGCCTGTGCATACGCCAGTATGCCGGAGCTGAGCTGGGCGATTGCTTGCGTGCCCGCAGAGAGGGCTCTGATGCCAGCTGTGGCACGCATGCCATAGGTTCACCATCGCGGCCCTATTTATTTTATTTTATTTTATTTTATTTTATTTTATTTTATTTTATTTTATTTTATTTTATTTTATTTTATTTTATTTTATTTTATTTTATTTTATTTTATTATTATTTTATTATTATTTTATTTTACTTTATTTTATTTTATTTTATTTTATTTATTTTATTTTATTTGGGCCCACAATTAACAGTGGTAAGTTATGACGATCATTTATTAGCAGGTCACTATGTGAGCGTACATCATTTTAAAGGGTTTTTTTTTTTTGCAGCAGTCACTAAGTGAACCCATTCTTTGTTATGGCACATTTTTTTTTGTGGGAAACTGGAAGTGCAGTTAGTCTTAGACTTACCACAATTCATTTAATGACTGCTCAGAGTTACAACGTCACTGGAAAAAAGGGACTTACGATCGTTTTTCACACTTACGACCGTTGCAGCATTCCCCCTGGTCACATGATCCAAATGTAGAGGCTTCGCCATTGGTTCATACTTACGACTATTCCTCTGTCACGTGATCCCCTTTTGCGACCTTCCGAAGAGCAAATTCAACGAGGAAGCCAGATTCGCTTAACAGCCATGGTGAGAAAGGTCGTAAAACAAGGCAAAGCTCTCTTGACAAATGTCTCACTTAACAACAGAAATGTTGGCCTCCATTGCGGTCGTAAGTCGAGGACTGCCTGTACATGCTGGTTTCCGACAAAAACCCAGAAACCGTGGTCGTGTCATCCCAGGATGATGCAGACGGACGTAAATAGAGATCAGTTGTTGAATGCTCAAAATTCAGCCATGTGACCATGGGGGGATGGGGCTGCCGGTTGGAACTTCGAATCCCGGTCATAAGTAGGCTTTTTGCAATCGGTTGTAACTCGGAACAGGAAATCCTCGACTTACGACCGTAAATGATCCCAAAATTTCCATTGCTAAACAAGACAGGTGATAAGTGAGTTTTGCCCCATTTTGCAACCTTCTTGCCGTGGTTGTTAAGTGAATCAGTGCAGTTATTAAGTGAGGAACACGGTTGTTAATCGAATCTGGCTTTCCCATGGGTCATCAGAAGATCGCAAAAGGGGGACCGTGTGACCCCATCGTAAGTATGAATCGGTTGCAAAACATCGAAGTTTGATCACGTGACCGCCGGGACGCTGTGACGGTCGTATGTGTGAAAAACAGTCCCTAAGTCGCTTCTCTCAGGGCCGTTGTAACTTGGAACGGTCACTAAACGAATTGTCGTAATTCGAGGACTAGCTGTATACATTTGTGGCTTTCAGAATGAGCTGTCACAGTGCAGGTATTGGATCCAGAAGTGAGTCAGCAGGGGGTTTCAGATCGGAAGGGGGGGGGGTCCCCCCTCTGGTTGTATTGTGTTGCGCTTGACTCACAACTCTTGAATGGGACTCGCTCGGAGCGTGCTGCCGGCTTTGCAGGAGCCCTTTGGTTGTGTTGTGTTGCGTTGTGTTGCAATTCTTGAATGGGGCTGGCTTTGCAGGAGATGAAACAAAGGCAGAGTGAAGGCCGACAACTGAGATCAGTGGATAAAGATTTGCGTCTTGGCCCGTGAGTGACCTTCCATGGTGCCCAGTTTTGTGACTCCAAAGCACAACGTCATTAAGGTGGATGGACGGGCTCCCCAGCCTCCTCCCTCACCCGGGCTCCTCCTGGTTGTATCCGCACAACCCTCCAAACCTGGAAAATACTCGGTTTAGATTGGGTGCACCATTCCTGGCGTGTAACCAAGCACCAACTGAAAATACAATTCTTGTCTGGAGATCTGTTTGGGAGGGGGGGGCGGTGGGCACAAAGGGGCGGGGGAGATCCTGGGCCTGGATTAAAAGAGATCCTGGGTGCAGGAGGGATCCACTAAAGCCTCTTGATGTATTGGCTTCTAGTAGAAGAGAAATGGGTTGAAATGAGGGGTCCTTGGCGCTTTCTGAGCTGGGTGGTTTTCTTGCAGACGTTTCATGACCCAACTAGGGAACAGCATCAGTGCTACGGTAGAATTGAGAAGGGCTTATGGAGAGGAGGAGGAGGAGGACTGTGGGGTCCCTGGGTCTCTCTGAGCTTCATAGTTTTCTTGCAGGCGTTTCGTGACCCAACTAGGAGATGTCATCAATGCTAGAAAGGAGAACAGTTTGTAGAAGGGAGGAGGAAGAGGAGAAGGAGGAAGGGAATGAGGAGGAAGAGGAAGAAGAAGGGAGGAGGAAGGAAAGCACTGCAAGGGTCCTTGATGTTCTCTGAGCTGGGTTGCTTTCTTGCAGACATCTCACGGCCCAACTAGGGAACATTATCAGTGCTAGAAAGGATAGGAGCAGGAGAGAGCAGGAGAAGAAAAAGGAGAAGGAGGAGGTGGAGGAAGAAAAGAAAGAAGAGAAGGAGGAGGAGGAGGAAAAGAAAGAGGAGGAGGAGGAAGTGGAGGAAGAAAAGAAAGAGGAGGAGGAGGAAGAAGAAAAGAAAGAAGAGAAGGAGGAGGTGGAGGAGGAGGAAAAGAAAGAGGAGGAGGAGGAAGTGGGGGAAGAAAAGAAAGAAGAGAAGGAGGAAGAGGAGGAAGAAAAGAAAGAAGAGAAGGAGGAGGAGGAAGAGGAGGAAGAAAAGAATGAAAAGGAGGAGGAAGTGGAGGAAGAAAAGAAAGAAGAGAAGGAGGAGGTGGAGGAGGAGGAAAAGAAAGAGAAGGAGGAGGAAGAAAAGAAAGAAGAGAAGGAGGAAGAGGAGGAAGAAAAGAAAGAAGAGAAGGAGGAGGAGGAGGAAAAGAAAGAGGAGGAGGAGGAAGTGGAGGAAGAAAAGAAAGGAGGAGGAGGAGGAAGAAAAGAAAGAAGAGAAGGAGGAGGTGGAGGAAGAAAAGAAAGAAGAGGAGGAGGAGGTGGAGGAAGAAAAGAAAGAGGGGCAGGAGGAAGAGGAGGAGGAGGAAGACGACTGTGGGGTCCTTGGTGTTCTCTGACCTTGGTGGTTTTCTTGCAGACGTTTCACGACCCAACTAGGGAATATCATCAGTGCAAGCCCTGTTCTCTTCCAGCATTGGTGATGTTCCCTAGTTGGGTCCTGAAACGTCTGCAAGAAAACCACCCAGATCAGAGAGCCCCCACCCCCCACCTCTGACCCCACAGTTTGTTTCTGGTTCATAATTTCCCCCAGTTCTACTCAGAGTAACAAAGAGCCTCAATATAACTCAGCAGCAACCTGGCCAGAAAAACCCTTCCAGGCAAATGCAATTTTGGGGGTGGGGGACACTAATGCCTCCCTGCAAATTGCTGGCTCACAGCACCCTTCTGCCCCCCCTTGCCCCCCCCTTTCCTGCCATCCCTTGGCCCAAATCGAATCCGTGGCCCGTTTGTTGCCTCCCACCGGATGCCTTTCCCGTCCGTGGCCGCCTTCGGGCTTTGCGCCCCCCCTCCCCCCGCATCTCTCGTCCCCTCCCCACATCTGTGGTGACTCGGATGCAGGCAAGCCCCCCCACCCCCCCCACCCCAGGCCTGATGTCAGCATCTCTCAGCTGGGCGCGGTCCGGGGAGGAATGTGCCGCGCCCGGCACTCACCGGGTAATTAATCCCCACAACTGACAGGTGGCAACAGGCGGCATGGGGTGGGCCTTGTGCGGGGAGGCTGGCTGGCGTGGGGCTGGCAGGAGTGGGGGGAGGACTCCGGCTTTGGAAAAGGGGCTCCCGTGCTGACCCAGAGGGCCCTCGGCTGGCCTGCTTGCAGCTGGGAGACCCCCAGAATTGGGATGGGGTTTCCTTGCATCGGGATTTTTTTTTGGGGGGGGGATGCTTTGCACATTGCAATTTGCTCTGAACGGAAGGGCGGGGGGCATTTTAACCACCTTGCCACCCTTTGCAAATCAAGTCCTTCGCTTGGCGTTCCAGGTGGTCCTCGACTTACGACTGCAGTGATAAGTCCTCAATTTATGACCACAATTGGGAGCAGAACTTCCGCGGCTCAGCGAGACGCTTCCGAAACATGAAGTTTTTAGGTTGAGTTTCGCCGGGTTTTATGCTCTACGCCACGGTTAAGCAAAATCACCTGCAGTTGTTAAACGAATCCCCGGTCATTAAGCACATCTGAACTTCCCCCGGTGGATTTTGCTTTGGCTGGGAAAGGCACAAATGATGATCACGTCACACACACAACCAGGATGCTGCAACCATCATAAATAGATGCCTGTTAGCAAGACCCTGAATTTTCTCCCATGATTATTTTTCCCCCATTTTATGCTTTTTATTGTTGCTTTTAATCTATATATATAAAATAGGAAGAGAAGGAAAAATGGGAAAGGAAAAAAGGAAAAAGAAAATGTACAAGGGGAAAACGCATTGACTTTTTAGCACCCCACAAGATAAAAAACACTCCAGTCTCAACTCTTCGCTTTTAACACGTTACACAGGCAGTCCTCGCTTAGTGACTGCCTCGTTCTGCAACGGAATGCCCAATCCTCGCACCGATGACCCTCCCGGGTCTATAAAACCACAGGGAAAGCTGAAGTCAGATTGTAAGCAGGGTTGTGGTGTGCGATCGCTCTACAACGAGAGTCGCGAGGTCTACCTGTGGTTGCTACCTGTAGTAAGTATATCACTGGCCATTTCTACGACGGCAAATCTATCTGATCCACAAAACCAAAATCAAAAGTTTCTTTCTTTTTTTATTTATTTATTACAAGCACAACATCTAGAAATGATACCCAAACGAAAAAGACACTTTTAAATATATTCTCCCTCTTTGAATAAAACAACCCATTGAAGGCTTTTTTTCCAGTGCTGTTGTACATTATATTGGATAACCGTTTGTCTGAAGCGGTGCAAGGTTTCGTGCCTAAGCAGGAGGTTGTACTAGAAGACCTCTAGGGTCCCTTCCGACTCTGTTATTCTATTTTCTGTTATTCGGTCACCAAATGATTCTTTTTCCTTTTTTTGTGATGGGGTCTTTTTGTTTTTTACTTTTTTCTTTTTGTCTCGGCCGCCTCTGCCTTTTGCTTTTTAATCCCTGGAATTGTGGGACGTGTGAGTTTTGCAAACTTTTTGTCAACAAGCCGTGAATAGACAGGGAGGAGGGAGGGAGGGAGGGAGGGGGCGGCTTGTTGGAAAAGCAGACAGGTGTGCAACAAAGTCGGGGGGGGGGGGCTTGCGACGTGCGCCCCGGACGGCTGTGGGACTCGCTGGGGGTGCCAAGAAGAGTAACGTTTCTCTCTCCTTCGCTCACATACACAGCAGCAGGTGTGGGGTTTTTTTGGGTGGGGGGGCAAACGGTGGCACGTGGGTCCCTTGTGGAGAATGCAAATAGCCACAGAGGCTGCAAAGAGATGCATTTGGGGGCACAAAGCATGGGGGGGGGGGGCTGTATGTGCATTCGTCATGAAGCAATATCCTGAATGGGCAAAGATCGGGATTCTTTGGAGCCCCTTTTCCGACATGCAGATTTTGAATAATGTTTGCAAGGGTTCCTGCTTTTAAGATGGTGTAGATCAGTGTTTCTCAACCAAGGTTGAGAAACACTGGTGTAGATGATTCCATTCGGAATAGAGCTGGAAGAGACCTTGGAGGTCTTCTAGTCCAACCCCGTGCTCGAGCAGGAGACCCTAGCCTAGACCACAGTGGTGAAATTAATTTTTTTTCCCTACCAGTTCTATGGGTGTGGCTTGGTGGGTGTGGTTTGGTGTGTGTGTGTGGGGGGGGGGGTCATGTGACTGGGTGGGCGTGGCCAACTTTTTTTTTTAACTTTTTTAAAACATTTTTTAATTTTAAAAAGTTCCAACAATCAGCTGTGCCCGCGATCGTTGGAACCTTTTTAAAAACTTTTTAAAAGTATTTTTTTACTACCGGTTCTGGCAAACCAGGATTTCCCCCCTGCCAGACCATTTCCATCCAATCTCTTCTTAGAAACCTCCAGCGGTGAATCACCCACAATATCTGGAGGCAAGTAGTTCCATAGTTCATTCTCCTCACTGCTAGGAAGTTTCTCTTTAGTTCCAGGTTGCTTCTCTCCTTGATTAGTTTCCTCCCTCTCTTCTAGAATCATAGGACTGCAAGGGGACCTCAGAGGTCTTCTAGTCCAACCCCCTGCTCAGGAAGGAAACCTTATAGCATTCCACACAAATGACTGTCCAGTCTCTTCTTAAAAACATGCAGTGATGGAGCTCCCACAACTTCTGGTGGCAAGCAGTTCCACCGGTTGATTGTCCTCACTGTCAGGAAATTTCTCCTTAGTTCCAGGTTGCTTCTCTCCTTGGTTAGTTTCCATCCATTGTTTCTTGCCTTCTGCCTTCTGGTCCTTTGGAGAATAGCTTGACTGCCTCTTCTTTGGGGCAGCCCCTCAAATACTAAAAAAGTCTGTTTTTCAGGGCCATTGTAACTTCGGATGGTCACTAAATGAATTTTTGTAAGTGAAAAAGTGGTTGTATGTACGAGGACTGGTCGTAAGGCAGGTTTTTTCAGTGCCATCAATTCGAATAGTTGTTAAGGAAACCGTTGTAAGTACGAGGACTATTTCTTTCTCATCAAATAGCGGCTCTCCAATGCTTTTATTTTTTCTTTTTAGAGTCAAAATGCCCCTTTTCTACCCGTTTGAGCTCCCCAAAATGCGACCCCCGTTGGCCACCGTGTGGGTCTTCATTCTGATAAATTAATTTTTTTTCACCAGGTCTTTTATTTTTTTTTAAAAAAAGCACATTTGAGGGGGGAGGGAAAAAAACCTCCCGTTTCCTCTTGGCTCCGAATGTCGCAAGTTCTGTTATTTTTTTCTTCTTCCCTCCTTTTTCTGCTCTTTTTTTTTTCTTCTTTTTCTTCAAAACATACCCCCCTCTCCCCCCCCCGCGGGGCCTGGCACGTTCCTGTTTCCGCAGGCTGTGTAAACCCTTTGTGTCCATAAATCCATGGCCTGCGGGCACTGCAAGAGAGGCTGTTGCACAATCTCACATTGTCGCACTTTAAAAAGAAAGAGGGCTTAAGACGGGGGAAGAAAAAGTGGGGAGGGGGAGAGAAAACCCTGGGCCTTGGGCGGCCGCACCCACAAACTCCGGGCAGGGAAAGGGTTTTGGGGTGTTGGGTTTTTCAGGGGGGGCTGAATCAGGGTGGTGCTTTTGTTCCGCAATGCCAGGGGACTCCCCCAATTTCGAGGGTGGGTGGGTGGGTCGAAAAATGCCTTGGCCTGGGGCTTGTGTTTTCCCAGCTGGCAGAGCCAGGCCCCTGCGTGCCACCTTCCCACCCACGGGCACCTCCTGCCAAGGGATGTTATCTGGACAGGCTGCCCGGGGCTGAGTTGGCGCGTTCCTGCCAGCCCTTTTGTGCTCGGCCAGTCCGGGATTGGCATCCCTGAACAAACAGACACGGCGTCCTCTGAGAGGGCCAGCTGGTGCGAAAGGTGCCCTCGCCAGCCCCGTGGGTGCAGGGGGGAGTGCGGGGCCAGGGGCTTTCCAAGGGCTTGGCGCTCTCTGGCAGAGTGAGGGGGGCATCCTAAGGCGTGTTTGGGGCATTGTTCCCTCCCCCCCCAATTATGGGCATTTTGGAAGCTAGCCCATGGCTAGGATAGCTTTTGGAGTTGCAATCCTGAGTTAAACTGCTGGTGGGTTTTTTCTGCCTCCTCTTCCTCCTCCTCTTCTTCCTTCTGCTGCTCCATCCGTCTTCTCCATCTCTTCCTCCTCTATTTCTTCAGCTCCACCACTCCTCCTCCTCCTCTTCCTCCAGGACCATCAAGTCCCCTGCTCCTCCTCCTTCACACAACCAGCATTTCTCCTCCTCCTCCTCCTCCTCTGTTTCCTTCCCTTCTTCCTTCTTGTTGTCGTCTCCTTTTCCTTCTCCTTTTCTTCCTTCTCTTATTCCTTTTCCTCTTTTTCCTTTTCCCCCTCTACCTTCTCCTTTTCCTTCCTTCCTGCCTCCCTCCCTTGTTCCTATTTCCATCCCTACTTTCCTTTCTTCCTTTTCCCCTCCGCCTTTCCCTTTCTTTCTTCTTTGTTCCTATTTCCTCCCTCCCTCATTTCTCCCTTCCTTCGTTCCTCCCTTCCATCATTCCTTCCGCTTTCTTCTTCCTTCTTTCCTTCCTCCCTCCCTATCTCTGCCCCTCCCTTCCTTGTTCCTATTTCCTTCTTCCCTCCCTCCTTCCATATCATCTTCCTTCCTTCCTTCCTTCCTTCCTTCCTCCCTCCTTCCCTCCCTCTCCTTCCTTCCTTTTTTCCCCTTTTTTCCTCCCTCCCTCTCCTTCCTTCCTTTTTCCCTTTTTCCTCCCTCCCTCCCTCTCCTTCCTTCCTTTTTCCCCCTTTTTTCTTTCCTCCCTCCCTCCTTTCATATCATCTTCCTTCCTTCCCTCCTTTCCTCCCTCTCCTTCCTTCCTTTTTTCCCCCTTTTTTCCTCCCTCCCTCCTTTCATATCATCTTCCTTCCTTCCTTCCTTCCTCCCTCCTTCCCTCCCTCTCCTTCCTTCCTTTTTTCCCCTTTTTTCCTTCCTTCCTTCCTCCCTCCCTCCTTTCATATCATCTTCCTTCCTTCCTTCCTTCCTCCCTCTCCTTCCTTCCTTTTTTCCCCTTTTTTCCTCCCTCCCTCTCCTTCCTTCCTTTTTCCCTTTTTCCTCCCTCCCTCCCTCCCTCTCCTTCCTTCCTTTTTCCCCCTTTTTTCTTTCCTCCCTCCCTCCTTTCATATCATCTTCCTTCCTTCCCTCCTTTCCTCCCTCTCCTTCCTTCCTTTTTTCCCCCTTTTTTCCTCCCTCCCTCCTTTCATATCATCTTCCTTCCTTCCTTCCTTCCCTCCCTCCCTCCCTCCCTCCCTCTCCTTCCTTCCTTTCCCCCCCCTTTTTTCCTTCCTCCCTCCCTCCCTCCCTCCCTAAAACGGGTTTCCAATTGTCTAGCAACTTTTCCAGTTTCTCCGGGGAAGGAAATCCTGGTTTGACCTAAGGAATCAGACCTGGGTTGTGAACCCCTGGGGGCCATTTCTGCCCTCCCCCCTCCTTTACAGGGGTTTGGGCCGCTGAGGGTTCCGCTAAGCCCCCGTCTTTGCCACCCCCGATTCCCACTCCCCGCGATGCTTCCCAACCTGCTCCGGGCTGCAACGCAAGCAGAAGACTGCTCTCTTTATCTTCGGCTTTATTTGACTTTTAACAGGGTTTTATTGTCAACTGCCCAGACGCCTTTGGCAGTTGCGCAATTTAAGGGTTTTTTAAAAATAAAAAAAATCCATAAAAATCAGAAGCGTTTGCAAAGCTTGGAGGGAGACCTCTGCTGTACAGCCCCCGAACGCAATAGGAACGAATACGGGTAGTCCTCGACTTCAATGATTCATTTAGTGACCGTTTGAACTTACAACGCCACTGCAAAAAGTGACTTTTTCGCACTTACGACCTTTGCAGCATTCCCCGGGGACACGTGATCCGAATTCAAAACACTTGTCAACTGACTCGTATTGATGACGGTTGCCGTGTCCCGGGGTCACGTGATCTCCTTTTGTGACCTTCCAGCCAACAAGCAAAGTCAACGGGGAAGCCGGATTCACTTAACAACGGTGTCACTTACTTAAGAACTGCAATGATTCACTTAACAACCGTGGCAAGAAAGGTTGTTAAAATGAGCCGAAATTTGCTTAACAAATGTCTCTCTTCACTAATGTCTCACTTACTGAGAGGAGTTTGGGGCTCCCTTTTGGTCGTAAGTTGAGGACTACCTGTACCTTGGCACCTTGGGCGTGGGTGCAAATTCTGCATCGTGTGAACAAGTCTTGGGTGGGGTGGGGGAGAGCTCAGCTGCTCAGCCAGCCTTGAAATTTCACCCTGTTCATCGCTCTCTTTTTTCCCTTTCTCTCATTCTCTCTCGGCACAGTATTCCACCGAACTGAAGAAACTCTACTGCCAGATCGCCAAGACCTGCCCCATCCAGATCAAGGTGATGACGCCGCCACCCCAGGGGGCCGTCATCCGAGCCATGCCGGTCTACAAGAAGGCCGAACACGTGACCGAAGTGGTCAAGCGGTGTCCGAATCACGAACTCAGCCGGGAATTCAACGAAGGTGAGTCCGAAGGAGGGAAGGATGGATGGAAAAATTATGATGGTGGTAGTGGAGGAGGAGGAAGAGAGGGAAAAGAAGAAGGTATAGAGGAGAAGGAAATGGAAAAAGAGAAGGAGGAAATAAAAAAAGAGAAGGAGGAAAAGGAGAAGAGGATGAGAAGGAAGAAGGAGAGGAAACGGAGGAGGAGGAATAATTGTGGTCACGAAGACTTGGCTATGAAAATTTAGGGACAGGAAGAGTTGGATGTTTGCAACGTAGAATAACAGAATCGGAAGGGACCCTAGAGGTCTTCTAGTCCCACCCCTGGCTCAAGCGGGAGATCCTATGCCACGTTGGACAAATGACTGTCCGATCTCTTCTTTTAAAAAAACCCTCCAGAGATGATGCATAAATTGCATTGATGACTTGGCAATGTCTTAGGACCTTATGGAGACCTCAGCTGTTCCCCCCTTTGAATATTTTGCATAAGTGCCTCAAAACAGAGAAGGCCGCTTGAAGACTTGTGGACTTCAACTCCCAGAATTCCCCAGCCGTGCTAGCACTTTTTGACGTGTATCTATCCCCTATTGCTTACTCTCTTCTAATCCCTTTCTCTGCAATCTCTCCGCTCTAAGTGGGGTGGGAGGAAAAGAAATAGGCAGGGCTGGCTGGGGAATTCTGGGAGTTGAAGTCCGCAAGTTTTCAAGTGGCCAAGGTTGGACACCCCCACTCTAAAAGCTTTAGCTTCCCTTGCAGCAATGTTTAATGTAGTGGTGAAATCCAAATTTGTTTACTACCGGTTCTGTGGGCGTGGCTTGGTGAGCGTAGTAGGGGAAGGATACTGCAAAATCTCCATTCCCACCCCACTCCTGGGGAAGGGTACTGCAAAGTCTCCATTCCCACCCTACTCTGGGGCCAGCCAGAGGTGGTATTTGCTGGTTCTCCGAACTACTCAAAATTTCCGCTACCTTGTGACCATGCGAAATTACGATCACACTGGGGAAAAAAGGACTGATGGGCGAGCCTCACTTTAAGAATTTATTCTTATGAAATTTTATTAATTTTATTGATTAAATTTGTTTGCTGCCCATCTCGCTGCAAATGTCGAAGTTGACAGGATGAAAATTTGGGTACTTGGCAACCAATATGTAGAGGGTGTCCTCGACTTACAACGGTTCGCTTAGTGACCATTCAAAGTTACAACGGCACTGAAAAAAGGGACTTAGGATCAGTTTTCGCACTTATGACCATTGCGGCATCCCCAAAAATTTGGATGCTTGGCCACTGACTCATATTTACGACGGTTGCAGCATCTCGGGGGTCCCATGATCCCCTTTTGCGACCTTCTGACAAACAAAGTCAAGGGGGAAGCTGGATTCACTTAACAACCGTGCTGCTATCTTAAAAACTGCAATGATTCACTTAACGACCACGGCAAGAAAAGTCGTAAAATGGGGCAAAACTCACGTAACAAGTGTCTCATTTACCAACATAAATTTTGGGCTTGGTTGTGGTCGTAAGTTGAAGACTGCCTCTATTTACGACGGTCACATGACCGACATTTGTGAATTCCCCACCC
>JAKOOJ010000005.1:1702011-1749511 GCA_022577455.1 Arizona elegans | reverse complement strand
CAAATGGATCACGAAGCCATTTTCTAATCAGTGTTTGTGTGAATGCAGCTCGGGTGTCGGCCGGATGGGAGATAGAAGGATTGCACCCAGTCCGAACTTGTAGGATTGTGTGCGCTAAAGTGGAACAAGCAACCATAACCCGAAGTGGAAATGCTGGATAACAGCATCCATCAAGGCTGTGTAAACAATCCCATCGTAATAGAGCCAACTTCCGTGTGTCAGAAGAAAAAAAGATAAAATAGCTGCGGTTTGAAGTGGACAAAAAAACAAAACAAAAACCCAAGCTACGGTGTCAACTAGGACTGACAAATGTTAATGGAGCCTCCTTTGGTCAGGGCAATCTACCACTTTTTTTTTCTTTTTTTTTTTAAACCAGTGACTGGATAATTTCCATCTTTCTGGATTATGAAATGGACTTTTTTTTTAAAAAAAAAAAAAACAAGCTATGGTGTCCCTTAGGCCCGATGAGTGTTAATGGAGCCTCCATTGGTCAGGGAAGTCTATTTCTTTCACCTTCTGGAGGGTGAAAGGAGAAGCAAGCCTTCTGAAAGATATGTGTTTCCAGGTGGAAGAAATAGAGACAGTCCTCAATTTAGAATTGGTTGCTTCAAAGTTATGACGGCCCGCATTTACAGCCCATCACCGCGGTCACGTGACCCAGATTTGCATTTTTTGGGGCTAAACCGAGCTTTACTTTCGGTTTCTGGCCAAAACATTCAATAGCGAACAATAGATTTGCTTAACAACGGCCACATTCGTTTAATGACAGCTGCAAAAAAAACCACTTTCTTAAAATCAGGACAGTCATGGGTTGACCTGCTTTACGAGTGTCTCAACGTACGACCATAATGGGCAGGCTTCATTATGGTCATAAGTTGAAGACTACCTGTAGGGATTTGATGATCTACTGCAGAGGTCCCCAAAGGTGGCCACTATAAGACTTGTGGACTTCAACTCCAAGAATTCCCCAGCCAGCAATGCTGGCTGGGGAATTCTGGGAATTGAAGTCCACAAGTTTTGAAGACTTCTGATCTAGTGGTAGCCAAGATTGGCAACCAGGTGGAACAGTTTTACTTTCGCTTTGCTGAGTTCAGAGGAAGACTTGGAATAAGTATGGCAATGGTTGAAGAAGTTGGACCAAACCACCAATCTGCTAAAACCTGGTGGGTTGTCCCTTCTTGTCTCCAGAAATCTTCTCCAGAAGTTTCTCCAGCTGCAACCTGATGCTATAGAGAAACCTGAAGCATCTTGGGTCTTGGAGAATATCCTCCAATCTGGGTCAAGATGAGTTCCTCTTTCTTGACTGACCCTTCAGTTGGCCAAGATCTTCTCTTGGTGGGCCTCCGTGCTCTTGTTCATTTCTAGCTTCGGACGCGGACTCAGAAATGGCAACGGCTTCCCTGAATTGAGATGTCAAGTTGACCCTCCTTGAGGCTGTGGTGTCACTTTCTTCTATTTCCCCCTCGTTGGCAGCTTTCCGGCAGAGCATGCATGGCATCCAAATGACTTCGGTCAAGAAAAGACGCAACCCAGATGATGAGCTCCTGTATCTCCCAGTAAGTAGGACCAGGACTTGGGTAAAAATGTGGAGGTGTTCACTTCCTTGCAGTTGGGAGAATGACACCTTGAGGGTTTTTTGGCCACTGGCAAAGCAAGGGGGGACCCTCAGAAGGTGTGAGGACTTCTCCTGTGCTTCTGAACCAGTTCAGGAAGGTTGGAAGTCAAGGCCTCCTTCCATGCATGCGGTCTCCAGTATGTGGCATAACCCATTTCCTGACTGGAGAATTTGAAGAGAAGAAGGAACACGGTTTTGTCTGCTTACTCAAAATGTGGACTTGGTGTCTTCTGAGTTTTTGGGACACGTTGAGCTAAACTTATCTCCTTTCGGGAGCTAATCAGGGCCAGATCTGGTGAGGTTTTGGACAGGAGAAAAGGAAATTTCAGAGCTGTAAGTGTGTTGAGGAAGTCTGAAGAGCATCGTTGAAGAAGGCAGGAGACAATTTCCATAGGACCACCAAAAAGACAGTGTAGATGTAGACATGAGGTCCCCAGGAATTGAACTTAGACCGAAAGATAACTTTTATCTGTTTGAAGGTACTTTCTAATAGAAAAGAATATTTGTCGTTCAGAGGTGAATTGTGGGGTCCTTGATGCTCTCTGAGCCTGGTGGTTTGCTCGCAGATGTTTCATTACCCAACTAGGTAACATCATCAATGCTTGAAGGGAAAGGGGTTTGTAGAGAGGAGGAGGTCTGTGAGGTCCTTGGGACTCTCTGAGCTTGGTAGTTTCTTGTAGACCTTTCATTACCCTACTAAGCAAGTTCATCAGTGCTAGAAGGGAGTGGGATTTGTGGAGAGGACAACCACCACTGTGGGGTCCTTGATGTTCTCTGAGCTGGGTTGTCTTCTGCAGATGTTTCATCACCCAACTGGGTAACACCATCAGTTCTAGAAGGGAGTGAGGTTTGCTGAGTAGAAGAGAAGGAAGAGAAAGAGTTATGGGTTTCTTGGTGGTTTTCCTGCAGATGTTTCATTACCAAACTAGGGAACATCATCAGTGCTACACCCCAAATTTTCATCCTCAGCCTTGGTGTCTTCCAGCAGTTCAGAATGACACCCCTTGAAATCTGGAGGACACCAAGTTGGAGAAGGTTTTCCTGAAGATCAAGAAGACGGTGTTGGGTTGTAATTTGCACAATATTGGAAAAATGAGAACACCCCACCAGACGAAAATATAATTCGGAAAATATTGGACTGTGCGGAGATGGATAGACTGACATTAAAAAGTAAAAGATAAAGAAGATAACAGAGTATTATTCAACATGGGATAGGTTTTATCAGTGGTTAGATACGAGAGGTAGAAGTTTAGAAGAAGAAAGATTATGGTTATGTGTATGTAAAAGGTGAACGTTATGTATGACTTTGAAGTATGCCAGTATAATTAATAGAAGCACAAAGTTAATACAACTATAATTATTGTTATAATTACTATACATATTATTATTATTATTATTATTATTATTAATTCTGCTACTGTATTTGATGTTTTTTCGGTAAAATGAAATGCCTGGACAATGCACTGTTTTCAAAATGTTTATATATAAATAAAAAATATTTTTTTAAAAAAAGAAGAAGAAAGAGACGGTGTTGGACGATGGCGCTGTGGACTTCTTCTCTGGGGGCTTCTCATTCAGGCTTTTCCCTCCTTCTTGGCTCAGGTTCGAGGCCGGGAAACCTACGAGATGCTGCTGAAGATCAAGGAATCCCTGGAGCTCATGCAGTTCCTCCCCCAGCACACAATCGAGACCTACCGACAGCAGCAGCAACAGCAGCAACAACAGCAGCACTTGTTGCAGAAACAGTGAGTCCTTGAGTTGTGACTTTCAAGGCTGCGTCCGTCTCCCCATGCATGAGGATGTCCCTTCCTGACTTGCCGTGGTTGATGGAGTGTCTTTGTCGTTGGCCATGAGCTTGACTTTCCTGGAAGGGAGAGGGCAAGGAGGTCGCCCTTGCCTTGGTTGTGTGTGTGTGTGTGTGTGTGTGTGTGTGTGTGTGTGTGTGTGTGTCTGAGACCCTTTGAGGTCATGTAGATGTAGGCTGGTAACAAAGTGGTGAGGAACAGGTGGCCTTTCAATCATTGGGTCTTCAGCTCCAGCCTGAAGAAATAAGCTAATTTTCCAGTAATCGTTGAGGAGAGAATAACGGAATTGGGAGGGACCTTGGAGGTCTTCTATTTATTTAATTAATTAATTAATTAATTTATATACCGCCCTTCTCCCAGAGGGACTCAGGGCGGTGTACAGCCAAAATAAAACACACAGATATAAAATTTTAAAGAACAATTTAAGAAATATTCTGTGGAATTGGGATCGTAGAAATACCCAGGAGCATAGAAGAGTTCAGAGGCAGATCCATGAATAAATGTCTTAAACGTATTTATTCATATGATAAATCATATTAACTATGTACAACAGAGATCAAGTCTCATGAGGAACAAACGTGAAAAGAGAGAGATGGAGAGAGCCAGAGAGGAAGGTGGAAAAGGTTGGAGGGGGTTTTATACTCAGGGTAAGCCCCTCCTTTCCACATAGGGGTGGAGACACTCTCCGCCTCCACTGGTGTCTATATGACACGTGTGCCAATGGCTTGCAAATACTGGACATATTCTAGTCCAACCCTTTGCTCAAGCAGGAAAAGCTACGCCATTTCAGACAAATGGTTGTCCAGTTTCTTCTCCAAAACCTCCAGTGATGGAGCAGCCACAACTTCTGGTGGCAAGCTGTTCCACTGGCTAATTGTTCTCACTGTCAGGAAATTCCTCCTTCATTCCAGGTTGCTTCTCTCCTTGATTACTTTCCATCCGTTGCTATGGATGGAAACCTCTGTTTTGTGCGTCCATCTTTCATGTCTGATCAGCTCTTTGAGTCTTCTCTTGCCTTCAACTGCTGGGGTCACTGAGTGAAGGCTACCTGTATGGAGAGGTGGCTTTGGGGGAGATGCCACCTGCCCTCTTCTCCTACTTCAGAAATGAGGGTCTTTTGGGGAGGGCAGCGCAGAAGTATCTGTGTCCACAGAGCTGCATGGAAGAGCAGCGAAGGTGTTTCCTGACCCAGTTCAAAAGGGGATAATTAGTGTTTTAAGAGAGACAGCAGAGCTGAACCTTTTAGGGGTATTAAAAAATAATCACAATTTCCAAAGCAAAAGTTTGTAGAGATTCTCCGTCCTCCAGGTTATGGTTGTCCCAAAGGTGCTTTTTCTGGAAGCAACTGAAAAAGAGCCTGTAGTACAGTGGACTAAAGCACTGTTATTAATATCTGCTGCTTGCAATTACTGCAAGTTCGAATCTCCCCAGGCTCAAGGTCGACTCAGCCTTCCATCCTTTCTAAGGTAGGTAAATTGAGGACCCAGTTTGTGGGGGCAATAAGCTGACTTTGTATAAATATACAAAAGGATGAAGGCTATTGCTTAACGCACTGTAAGCTGCCCTGAGTCTCCGGAAAAGGGCGGCATATAAATTAAAGCAAAAAAACAAAATAAAACTGGAGTTTCTGGTTTTTCTTTTGAAGACATTTCACTTCTGATCCAAGAAGGTTCTTCAGCTCTGACTGGATGGTGGGAGAATGGAAGGATTTATATTCCTTGCAGACAGCTGGTCCTTTGCATCCTTTTAGAGTGATGTTGAGGCCACTTGGAGGTTTGTCCTCAGGGTCACCTGAGTGGTGCAAATCATTCCTGTAGTTTGCAATTTTTTTCCTCTGGAAATCCATTCCTTCTCCCACACCATTCGAAGGGGGTTCATCCTAAATTGTATAGCTAAAAGTAGAGGATGTAAAGTCTTAAAAGGATGCAAATAACCAGCTGTCTGCAAGGAATATAAATCCAGTCAGAGCTGAAGAAGCTTCTTGGATGAGAAGTGAAACGTCTTCAAAAGAAAAAAAAGCAAGGAAGTCTCCAGTTGCCTCCTGAAAAAGCACATTTCCAAAGCAAGCCACTCCGTTTAGGGGCAGCCTCTGAAGAGCAGAGGGACCGAACAAGAAACCTGCTTGCAAAATACTCCAGGGCGGGGGTCTTTCACTATATCTCAACCCAGGTTTCCAACCAGAGGGGGTTTTCTCTGCAAGGGAGGTGCAAACAAAGAGGCCACAGCAGGAGCCATTATTTTCTAAACCTCAGGCAGTCCTCGACTTACGACCACAGTTAAATTTCACCTGCTAAGCAAGGTAATTGTGAAGCAAATTTTGCCCGGGATACGACCTTTCGTGTTGCTAAGTGAATCACTGCAGCTGTTAGGTTAGTAAAATGGTCGTGAAGTGAATGGGGCTTCCCCGTGGACTTGTCAGAAGGTTGCAAAAGGGGGTCACGTGACCCACCCACCCACCCCTCCCCGGGACGCTGCAACAGTCATAAATACGAGTCATTATTTAAGCCATCCTCCTAATTTTGATCCTGCGACCATGGGAAGGGTCCTTAGCAGTCATTAAGCGAAATCTGGTCCCTTTTTTCAGTGCCGTTGTAACTTAAAACGGTCACTAAACGAACTGTTGTAAGTCAAGGACTATCTACCCACACACACACAGCCTCCTGATGCAACAGAGATATGGATCTGAACAGGCGTGTGTTGCAAGGCCTGGATGGCTGCGTTTGACAGGGGAAAAATGCAGGGTTGCCCTTATGTATATAAAAAGGTGAAAAACTAGAGGAAGTAGAAGAATTTGTTTACTATGCTGGTTTGTTCATGGCCTGATTCACCTTCCTGCACATTCCTTGCTTATCAGTTCCACAAAGACCTTCTCCATAGCTGGATCCAGACCCTGGGACTAAAAGACACAACGGAAAAGTCTCAGCCCTGGGAACCAGGGAGATATGGTGGATTTTAACCTCTTTTATTTCCCCCTGTAAATAAATCAATAAATCTTGTTAAAGAAAAGTATGGAGAATAGCACTTCCGGTGGAAACAGGCTGCCAAGAACTTGGCGCGGACCTTGATGAAAAAGGGAAAACGCAGCAGGTTAAGATTAAGCCAGTTTAAAAAGTGTAGAGGGTTTAATTGTGGTCTGTTGAGGGGAACGAATGTTGGTCGGAAGGGAAACGGCAGCCCAGAAGGGTTAAAAGTTGAGTGCGGTGGGAACGCGTGAAGTGGATAAGTCAGGAAGGAAGGTGAAAAAGGAACAAAGGATGAAGATGGACAGGAAAAGGAGGTGACTGTTTGTTATAGAAGATAACCCTTCGGATGGTTTGGTCCTAGAGAGAGGAGGAATGAAAACCGAACTACAGAAGGGACCTGGGAGGTCTTCTAGTCCAGCCCCCTGCTGAAGCAGGATGCCCTATACCATTTCAGACAAATGCTTGTCCAATCTCTTCTTAAAAACCTCCAGCGTTGGAGCACACACAGTTTCGCTTCCACTGATTAATTGTTTTGACCGTCAAGAAATTTCTCCTTAGTTCTAGATTGGTTGATGAGTCTCCATCCATTGGGTTCTTGTCCTGCCTTTGGGTGCTGTGGGGAATAGGATGACACCACCACCCCTCTTCTCCGTGGCAGCCCCTCAAATTTTGGAAGACTGTTGTTATATTTGCAAGGGAATATGAAGGTGTGTAGAGGGAAGATGTGCAGGATGGATCATGCTGGTAAAGACAAAAGTGAGAAGTTTATAAAGTATCAAGTTTACAAAGTATTATAAAGTTTATAAAGTATTACAAGAAGCCATGGGTGGAAACTAATCCAGGAGAGAAGCAACCTAGAACTAAGGAGAAATTTCCTGACAGTGAGAACAATTAACCAGTGGAACAATTTGTGAAGTGTGCCGACTTGGGGAAGGCTTCTGTGCCCACTTCCTGTAGGGCGGCCAAATCTGCCCTGCAAGACCCCAAACCTCCACTAGAGGGTGGCTTAAAAAGTCTGGGAAGCTCTTGGCTGCCCCCTTGTGGTCATCCAAGGAAAGAGCTCCCTTCCATTCCCTGGAACTTCCTTGTGGCTAGGCCAGGGGTCTGCAACCTTAAACACTCAAATAGCCATTTGGCCCTGTTTCCCACAGAAAAGGAAACACCGGGAGCCACAAAACCCTTCCCGTGCCTGACTATTTCTTGAGCGGCCACAAAACTACCATATGTAGTTGAGTTAAGCATTCTGTTTTCTTCTGAAACTTCTCTTTTCTTGGATTTATCCGTGGTTGGCCTACCGGGGGTTGAAAAACTCAATAAATTGCGTGCCGTGCATTGGCAGTTATGACATATTTTGAGTGAAAGGGAGCTGCAGCAGAGGGGTGAAAGAGCCACCTGTGGCTCCAGAGCCACAGGTTGCTGACTCCTGGGCTAGGCATATATATATAGTGCCCCCCCTCCTTCCTTCCTTCCTTCCTTCCTTCCTTCCTTCCTTCCTTCCTTCCTTCCTTCCTTCCTTCCTTCCTTCCTTCCTTCCTCTCATTCCTCATCCCCTTCCATTCATCCATCCATGGGCTGCAAGGGACCTCAGAGGTCTTCTAATCCAACCCCTTGCTCAAGTGAGGAATCCTCATACCATCCCAGACAAATGCTTGTCCCATCTCTTCTTAAAAACTTCCAGCGTTGGAGCACCCACAAAGTCTTGTGGCAGGCTGTTCCACTGGTTAATTGTCCTCACTGTTAGGAAGGAAGTTTCCCCTTACTTTCCAGGTTGCTTCTCTCCTTGATCAGTTTCCATCCGCTGTTCCTTGTCTGGCCTTCAGGGGCTTTGGAGAATAGATTGTCCCCCTCCTCCTCCTCCTCTCTGTGGCAGCCCCTGACGGCATCTTGTGGGTCTTGTGAAGATGGGGTCCTTCCGCATGTGGGGCCCGTGCATGGGGGCCTTTGGCAGAAGCTTCCCTGCGTCTGCGGAGTTTGATGCTTGCTTTGAAGTGGAAAAAAACGAAGCATTTTTGGCATGGAGATGATCATTTTTTTGAGTCTGTTTCTGTCCTGGCTTTCCTTCCTGGACTCTGTCCGCGTCTGATCCCCTCCTGATCACCGGGAATCCAAAGCCGTGAGTCTCGTATTGCAGTGCAGACGCTGCTTCTATGGGGGTTCATCAGCAGGAACTCTGCACCTCATTGATGGGGCTGCTCTCGGCTGCTGTTTTACCTCCGGGGGGGGGGGTCAGGAATGGGGTGCCGCTGTCTTCATCAGGGAGCAGAGCCCCATCTAAACGTCCCCCCCCATCCTTCGGGCCCTCCGAGATGCCGGAATCGAAGGATGGCGTTAGATCCCCCTTTTTTTTATCCAAAGCGGAGGGACCTCTGGATTTACTTCCCCCTTTCCCAAGAGGGAAACTGAGGCGGCCTGAGGGACGTGCGGTCTGGGCATTGGCTCCGACTAACCCAGCTCCCCACAATGGAGGTGTCCTTTCAGTCACTCCTGCCTTTTCATGCCACGTTTCCCCGGAAGGGCCTGGAAATAGTCGAAGCCCCCCCCCCCGCCCCGCTCCCGGTGATCACGCAGCCTCTTCTCCTCTCCTCTCCTCTCCTCTCCTCTCCTTCCCTTCCCTTCCCTCCCTCTCCTCTCCTCATCATCTCCCTCTCTCCTCTCCTCCACCTCTACCTCTTCCCGTCTCATCCTCTCCTCTCCTTTCCCCATCATCTCCCTCTCTCCTTTCCCTCCTTCCCTCCTTTCCTCTCCCCCACCTGTCCCTCTCCCCGTCCCCTCCTTTCCTCTCCTTTCCCTGTTATCTCCCTCTCCTCTCCCTCTCTCCTTTCCCTTTCCCTCCTTCCCTCCTCTTTTCTCCTCTCCCTCTTCCCCTCCCCCTCTTCCCGTCTCATCCTCTCCTCTCCTTTCCCCATCATCTCCCTCTCTCCTTTCCCTCCTTCCCTCCTTTCCTCTTCCCCACCTGTCCCTCTCCCCGTCCCCTCCTTTCCTCTCCTTTCCCTGTTATCTCCCTCTCCTCTCCCCCTCTCCTCTCCCTTTCCCTCCTTCCCTCCTCTTCTCTCCTCTCCCCCCTCCCCCTCTCCCCGTCTCATCCTCTCCTCTCCTCTCCCTCTCTCCTCTTCCTTTCCCTCCTTCCCTCCTCTTCTCTCCTCTCCCCCCTCCCCCTCTCCCCGTCCCCTCCTTTCCTCCCTTTCCCTGTTATCTCCCTCTCCTCTCCCTCTCTCCTCTCCCTTTCCCTCCTTCCCTCCTCTTCTCTCCTCTCCCCCCTCCCCCTCTCCCCGTCTCATCCTCTCCTCTCCCTCTCTCCTCTCCCTTTTCCTCCTCTTCTCTCCTCTCCTCTCCCCCACCTGCCCCCCTCTCTCTCCCCTTCTCATCCCCTCCTCTCCTTTCCATGTCATCTCCTTCTTTCTCCCCTCCTCTCCCCATGTCCCTCTCCCCTTCCCCCACTTCTCTCCCTCTCCCTGACCTTCCCTCCATTGATCTCCAACTCTGTTACTCAATGCCCCATGTTGTACGTTCTCTCCTCCTCCTCCTGCTGCTTCCTTCCTTTTCACGCCTGTCTCTTCTCCGCTTCCTCCCTCGCAGTCTCCTCTCTGCCTGCTTCAGGAGCTCAGAAGCCAGGAGGGACCTTCCCCACAGACCGGACCCGGCTTTCAGACATTCCAGCCACCCCAATTCTGCTGTCCATTCCTAAAACCAACCTCTTTGAAGGGGTTGGGGGAGACTTCCTTTTGCCCAACTCTTTTCCTCCTACGGGGTGACAGAAATAATTTCTGAGGTGTAGCCAGGCAAAGTGGCGGATTGAGTCTGGGCAGAGGGCCGATGGGGCCGTCACCGACTCCTCATACTCATTCGCCGTCTACATCCGTAGTTCCAGTCACACGAGTTCTGGACTGGCCTCGTCCTCATCCTACGACGTCAACCCCTTTTACGAGAGGCGTGAAGACCCCGAGATGTTTCTTCTGAGCCGGACTCAGTTTCCCAGAATTCCTTAAAAGGGGGGATTAAGAAACACCGTCTGAATGGAAACTCGGATTGTCCCAAAAGGGCTTTTTCAAGAGGCAACTGACTTTGTTTCTCTTTGAAGACATTTCGCTTCTCGTCCAAGACGCTTCTTCAGTTCTGACTGAATGGTGGGAGATGGATGGATTTATATTCCTTGCAGTCCTCTGGTCATTAGTGCTCTCTCTGAGAGTCATTGAGGCCGCTTGGAGGTTTATCTGTGCCCTCAAGGTCACCTGAATAGTGCAAATAGGTGTTGTAACCTTCTTGGAACTACTAAAAGGACTGTGGACTGGAGATGGGTGGTGTCATATCCCTCTCCCTCGGTTGAGAGAGGGCTGTTCAATTTTTAACATAGAGGGACTCTTTTCAACTTGGATTTCAAATCCGTATATGGGTTAAATGCTGGTCAGAGACTAGTAAGATATATATAATACAGAGATAACTTTTCTGCGGGCAGAGCAATTGATAGATAAATGTCTTTCTTGGAGTCTTGGATGAACTTCTTGCCATTCACAACTCACAACTTTTCTGCCTTCATAGCCAAAAAAGGGTTTGGAGAGGCGCCTCTTGGTTTGACAGGCTGGAGTTCCTCTCCATCCAAACATGGACCTCTGGGTTTTGAGCAAGCCCATCCGAGGCCGTGAGATTATGGCAGTAGATCCAAGGTGTCGACACCTTCCAACCTCATCTCCTCATGCTTTGGAGAAAGATTGAGAAATGGCTTTTGATGTGCTGTCGTTGCGTTGGTGGTTCCCCCCCCCCCCCCAATGTGTGCTACCACACCCAGAAGACCTTTTGGGATTGAGTTGAGAATCACACAGAGTTTCCGATTGTCGAAACGTTGGTTGTGAAATTAAATAAAAGGCGTTCGACTCCCTAAAACCGGAGAAAAATCAGGATTGGGTACATTTTTCTTTTTTTGCAGCGTTGAGATGGAAGAATCAGGATTCACTGTCTTGTAGGACACTTCTATGCAGACACTCAACTCATGGTGGTCCCTAAGGAGTTTTTTTCCCCAAAAGGCAACTGGACTTCCTTGGTGGTGGTGGTGGGTTTTTTTTTCCTTGAAAATGTTTCGCTTCTCATCCATGAACTGAAGAAGCTTCTTGGATGAGAAGCACAATGTTTCCAAAACAAGAAAGTCCAATTGCTTTTTAGGGGGGAAAAAACACCTTTTGGTTGAGGGATCTTCTTCAGAACCTGCCAGTTAGGCTGGAGTCACAGGATAGCAGAGTTGAAAGGGACCTTGGAGGTCTTCTTATCCAGCCCCCTGGTCAAGCAGGAGACCCTATACCATTTCAGACAATTGGCTATCCAATCTCTTCTTGAAAATCTCCAGTGTTGCAGTACCCACAACTTCTAGAGGCAAGTAGTTCCACTGGTTAATTGTCCTCGCTGTCAGGAAGTTTCTCCTTAGTTCTAAATTGGTTTTCTCCTTGAATACTTTCCATCTGTTGTTTCTTGTCCTGCCATCAGATGCTTTGGAGAAGAGGTGGACCCCCTCTTCTTCGGGGCAGCCCCTCAAATATTGGAAGACTGCTATCGTGTGACTCCTAAGGGAGGCGTGAAGTGTATGCTTAGCTTAGAATCTTCCCTGCCTTCCTTCCTCCTCTGACGTCCAGTGGTATGGAATAAGATAACTCTTCTTGGGACAATTCCACAATTCAGTTTAATTATTTAAAATATTTTTTTAAAACTATTTTTGTCGTTCACATTTCATTTTGTCTGTCCTTTGGCATCCTTTCTTGAATTATTCTAATTTCTTCTACTATTTCCACTATTTCTTCGATATTAGTCTAACTCTTGACCTGCAGTGAGTTGTCCTGTGGTGAGTTGGGCACAGCAAGTTGTCAGACCTTTCTCCTGGGAGGGATGGAAGGATGGAGGCTGCAGGGAGAAGAAGGTGGATGGATGTGGATGGAAGGAAGAAAGAAAGATGGATGGATGGATATAGGACACAGGGATGGAGATAAAAGGATGGAGGGAGGGAGGGATGGAGGCTTCAGGGAGAAGGATGGATGGATAAGTGGATGGAAGGAAGAAAGATGGATGGATGGATGGATGGATGGATGGATGGACGTTCCTATTCCAGCAAGCTGGCCTGACCTAAACTTTTCCTCTTTTAAATGGGAATTTTAAATTTGGTTTTAAATTATTGGGGTTTTAAAATGGTTCAGCCAAATTTATTTAATTTGTTTTATCCCTATTTTAAATTTTGTATTTATATGTTTTATTTTATGGCTGTTCACCGCTCTGAGTCCTTCGGGAGTACGGCGGTATTCAAATTTAATAAAATGAAAATGAAATGAAAAATGGATGGATGGATATAGGACACAGGGATAGGGATGGAGGGATGGAGGGATGTAGGCTGCAGGGAGGATGGATGGATAAGTGGATGGAAGGAAGAAGGATGGATGGATGGATATAGGACACAGGGATAGGGAGGGAGGGAGGCATGGAGGCTGCAGGGAGAAAAAGGATGGATGGAAGGAAGGAAGAAGGATGGATGGATGGATATAGGACACAGGGATGGGGATGGAGGGATGGAAGATGGAAGGATGGAGGCTGCAGGGAGAAGAAGGATGGAAGGATAAGTGGATGGAAGGAAGAAAGGATGGATGGATGGATGGATATAGGACACAGGAATGGGGATGGAGGGATGGAGGCTGCAGGGAGAAGGAGGGAGGATAGAGGGATGGATAAGTATAGATGGAAGGAAGATGGAGGGATGGATGGAGAGCATCTCAGTCTGCAAGGGGTAAGATCCTATTCAGGCAGTCCTCAAATTACAGCTGTAATGGAACTTGGAATTTCCATTACAAGTCATGACCGTCGTAAATCAGGGCACCCCAAGTGACCGTCCCAATTTTATCAGGGAAGGGGAAGGTGGGGGAGAAGGAGGAGTACTGAGGGGTCCTTGGTGCTCTCTGAGCTTGGTGGTTTCCTAGCAGACGTTTCAAGGCCCCACAAGATAACGTAACATCATCTTATGCACAGCAGCGAAACGTTTCAAACCAAAAGTAAAAGCAGTCCAGTTCTTGTGACTTCAATTTCCAGACCCTTCGAGACAAGCAGGTGTGAAACAAAAAAAATATTAAGGCGACTGGCATAAAACCTGCCCAGTCAATACCGATGGTGCAGGCTACGCTAAATCTAAAAAGAGCCCCCCCTCCCCCCCCCAAAAATGGTTAATGCAATCAGCTGACATGACTCAGCTAAGACCGAGGCTCGGACAGGAGGATGCTGGTCCCCAGAGTTGGGGGTCCCTGGGGCGATGCAAGAATGAAGGGATTTGCACCCATGGCCTCGGACTGGCCCCGATCTCAAGGGCCCCTGAAAATTTGGAGGGAGGGGTCTGCTGAAATGCAGCCTTTATTGTCCCATTCCCATTTCCTTCCTTCCTCCCTCCCTCCTCTCCTTCCCTTCCCTTCCCTCCCTCCTTCTCATTCCCATTTCTTTCCTTCCTTCTTTTCCTTCTTTCCTCTCTCCCTCCCTCCTTCCCTTCCCTTCTTATTCCCATTTCCTTCCTTCCTTCCTCCCTCCCTCCCTCCTCATTCCTGTTGTTCCGCCAAGCCGGACTATCAACACAATAGTTTTAAATTGGGTATTTAAATTTATTGGGGTTTTAAATTTGAGCCACTTATTTAATTATTTTAAATTTTATACTGTTGTTTTGTCTGTGTTTTTAAATAGGCTGTACACCGCCCTGAGTCCTTCGGGAGAGGGGCGGTATAGAAATAAAATTATTATTATTATTATTATTATTCCCTTCCCCCCTCCCTCCCTTCTCATTCCCATTTCCTTCCTTCCTTCTTTTCCTTCTTTCCTCCCTCCCTCCCTCCTTCCCTTCCCTTCTTATTCCCATTTCCTTCCTTCCTCCCTCCCTCCCTCCTCATTTCCTTCCCCCCTCCCTCCCTTCTCATTCCCATTTCCTTCCTTCCTTCTTTTCCTTCTTTCCTCCCTCCCTCCCTCCTTCCCTTCCCTTCTTATTCCCATTTCCTTCCTTCCTCCCTCCCTCCTCTCCTTCCCTTCCCTTCCCTCCCTCCTTCTCATTCCCATTTCTTTCCTTCCTTCTTTTCCTTCTTTCCTCTCTCCCTCCCTCCTTCCCTTCCCTTCTTATTCCCATTTCCTTCCTTCCTTCCTCCCTCCCTCCCTCCTCATTCCTGTTGTTCCGCCAAGCCGGACTATCAACACAATAGTTTTAAATTGGGTATTTAAATTTATTGGGGTTTTAAATTTGAGCCACTTATTTAATTATTTTAAATTTTATACTGTTGTTTTGTCTGTGTTTTTAAATAGGCTGTACACCGCCCTGAGTCCTTCGGGAGAGGGGCGGTATAGAAATAAAATTATTATTATTATTATTATTATTATTCCCTTCCCCCCTCCCTCCCTTCTCATTCCCATTTCCTTCCTTCCTTCTTTTCCTTCTTTCCTCCCTCCCTCCCTCCTTCCCTTCCCTTCTTATTCCCATTTCCTTCCTTCCTCCCTCCCTCCCTCCTCATTTCCTTCCCCCCTCCCTCCCTTCTCATTCCCATTTCCTTCCTTCCTTCTTTTCCTTCTTTCCTCCCTCCCTCCCTCCTTCCCTTCCCTTCTTATTCCCATTTCCTTCCTTCCTCCCTCCCTCCTCTCCTTCCCTTCCCTTCCCTCCCTCCTTCTCATTCCCATTTCTTTCCTTCCTTCTTTTCCTTCTTTCCTCTCTCCCTCCCTCCTTCCCTTCCCTTCTTATTCCCATTTCCTTCCTTCCTTCCTCCCTCCCTCCCTCCTCATTCCTGTTGTTCCGCCAAGCCGGACTATCAACACAATAGTTTTAAATTGGGTATTTAAATTTATTGGGGTTTTAAATTTGAGCCACTTATTTAATTATTTTAAATTTTATACTGTTGTTTTGTCTGTGTTTTTAAATAGGCTGTACACCGCCCTGAGTCCTTCGGGAGAGGGGCGGTATAGAAATAAAATTATTATTATTATTATTATTATTCCCTTCCCCCCTCCCTCCCTTCTCATTCCCATTTCCTTCCTTCCTTCTTTTCCTTCTTTCCTCCCTCCCTCTCTCCTTCCCTTCCCTTCTTATTCCCATTTCCTTCCTTCCTCCCTCCCTCCCTCCTCATTTCCTTCCCCCCTCCCTCCCTTCTCATTCCCATTTCCTTCCTTCCTTCTTTTCCTTCTTTCCTCCCTCCCTCCCTCCTTCCCTTCCCTTCTTATTCCCATTTCCTTCCTTCCTCCCTCCCTCCTCTCCTTCCCTTCCCTTCCCTCCCTCCTTCTCATTCCCATTTCTTTCCTTCCTTCTTTTCCTTCTTTCCTCCCTCCCTCCCTCCTTCCCTTCCCTTCTTATTCCCATTTCCTTCCTTCCTTCCTCCCTCCCTCCCTCCTCATTCCTGTTGTTCCGCCAAGCCGGACTATCAACACAATAGTTTTAAATTGGGTATTTAAATTTATTGGGGTTTTAAATTTGAGCCACTTATTTAATTATTTTAAATTTTATACTGTTGTTTTGTCTGTGTTTTTAAATAGGCTGTACACCGCCCTGAGTCCTTCGGGAGAGGGGCGGTATAGAAATAAAATTATTATTATTATTATTATTATTCCCTTCCCCCCTCCCTCCCTTCTCATTCCCATTTCCTTCCTTCCTTCTTTTCCTTCTTTCCTCCCTCCCTCCCTCCTTCCCTTCCCTTCTTATTCCCATTTCCTTCCTTCCTCCCTCCCTCCCTCCTCATTTCCTTCCCCCCTCCCTCCCTTCTCATTCCCATTTCCTTCCTTCCTTCTTTTCCTTCTTTCCTCCCTCCCTCCCTCCTTCCCTTCCCTTCTTATTCCCATTTCCTTCCTTCCTCCCTCCCTCCTCTCCTTCCCTTCCCTTCCCTCCCTCCCTTCTCATTCCCATTTCCTTCCTTCCTTCTTTCCTCCCTCCCTCCCTCCTTCCCTTCCCTTCTTATTCCCATTTCCTTCCTTCCTCCCTCCCTCCTCTCATTCCCTTCCCTCCCTCCCTCCCTCCCTTCTCATTCCCATTTCCTTCCTCCCTCCTTCCTCTCATTCCCTTCCCTCCCTCCCTCCCTTCTCATTCCCATTTCCTCCTTCCCTTCCCTTCTCATTCCCATTTCCTTCCTTCCTTCTTTTCCTTCTTTCCTCCCTCCCTCCCTCCTTCCCTTCCCTTCTCATTCCCATTTCCTTCCTTCCTCCCTCCCTCCTCTCATTCCCTTCCCTCCCACCCTCTCATTCCCATTTCCTTCCTCCCTCCCTCCCTCCCTCCCTCCTTCCCTTCCCTTCCCTTCTTATTCCCATTTCCTCCCTCCTCTCGTTCCTTCCCCTCCCTCCCTCCCCTCCATTCTCATTCCCATTTTCTTCCTCCCTCCCTCCCTCCCTCCTCTGATTCCCATCTGGTCAGGCCAGAAAGACATAAAGGTCCATTTAAACCTATCCGTTGCTAATGCCCAGCAATCTTCTCCACTAATGGTCAGTAGCTGCTAGGAGTCACGTGAGGGTCAACCTCCCTCAAGGGAGGATGGACTTAGCTGGTGGCCACGTGGGGATTCTAGGCTGATGGCTCTTTTCCCTCCGCCCTCCGCTTCTGCCACCCCTGCCCCTGCACGGACTTGGGCCAAAAGCCCTTTCCTCCTTCAGTCTCCCTGTCCCAGCCTGCGTGGTACCAGTTTTGCAATAAACTTCTACATCTTGGCTTTGCTCTCTGTGTGTCTTTTCCTCTTGCCAACAACATTTCTTCTTTCGGTCCTCAGAAGCACTTGGGTTTTCCACCGCAGAGCCCCCCCCCAGCTCCCCCCCCCGAGGCCTTTTAATGCACCCCCCCCCCCCTGCAGTTTTGCCTCATTTCCTGAATTGGCTCAAGCCACTCAACTAGCCTACAATTTTTACAAGCACAACTCAGGCAGGAATTTTGATGGTAAGGCATTGTAGTCCTTAAATCCAGTCTGGACTCGATATTACAACTGTTCTTAGGATGCCTGTTTAGGGAATCAAGTGGTCGCTAAGCAAATCGTGCGGTCATAAGTCTTAATCCAGTTTCTCTAGTTGTTGTTGTTGTTTTTTTTGCTGGAACTCGGCAAAAAAGATCACAAAACACAAATTGTGTGGCTGTCTCGTGCTGCAGCCAGTTGTGAGTGAGGCTCAGCTGCCAAACACCCCCCCTCCCAGAATTAGGGGCGGGGGTTGGTGTGGCAGTTGTAACTTTGAGGATGGGCCCTAAATATAGAAACTTTTTTCAAGTCTTATCATCACTTTCATTGGTCATTAAGCAAACGGTCATAAGTCGAGGACTAGTGAAATGCGTTTTAACTGTCTGAGTTGGGGAGGCCACCAGACCTCCTGCCTCTCTCAAGCCAGCAAAAACTTCATTGTGACCGTAAAAGGTTTCCCTGGACAGCATTCGCATGATACGACAAACCTACTTCTGTATATTTATGTCTGTGGAGATTCTCAATCATCCAGGTCATGTGGCTGTACATTTACATTTACATATGTGTAAGTGTGTGTGTGTGTATGTGTGAGTATATGTATATGTGTATCTATGTATGTATGAATGAATGAATGTATGTATGTAATTTTATTCAAGGTAAAGTTAAAATACAAGACTCTAAAAACATCCAAAAGAGCAAACAGGAAAACAAAACCCCCAAAGCAATCAAAACATTAAAAAAACAGTCAGAAGACATGACAAAAAGTTTTTTTATTTTCACAACCTACGGACAATTTTAACCACAGTTTCTGTTGGGAAAAGATGACCATCCTTTGATCAAGCCAAGTCCAAAATCTGTAAGGCATTTCGAGAAGTTTGGCACTTGGACAGATCAGCCATCGATATACATACAGTGTTTTCCCGAAAATAAGATCCTGTCTTATATTTTTTTGAACCGCAAAATAAGCGCTTGGCCTTATTTTCAGGAGGTCTTATTATTTTGGGGTGCACGGAGCAAGATGGGGCTCCTCTTGCCATCTTACCTGATTTCCAGCTCTGTCTCCCTAACCCTAACCAGAGGAAATCGTGGGGACCAGCTGCAAATGTGTTTAAATATTTTCAGGGAGGGCTTATTTTGGGGGAGGGGCTTATTTTAGCGCATGCACTCAAAAGCCTGATTGGGCTTATTATCAGGGGGTGTCTTATTTTAGGGGAAACTTTAGGGTAGACTTTAACAACATCTATAGACGATGCAATAGAGACAATCAATCCAGCTGAAAAGAGGGAGGGAAAAGACTTCTCCACCAATAATGAGCACCCGGATCACCGTAGATTTATTCCAAGATTAACATCAGACCAGGGGTGGGTTCTAAAATTTTTTACTGCCGGTTCTCTGGGCGTGGCTTATTTTGTGGGCATGGCTTGGTGGGGGTAATGTGACGGTGGGCGTGGCCAACTTTTTTTTTTTTTTACTTTTAAAAGCATTTTTTCTACAACCTTAAGAGATTGGAGAAAAAAAATGCTTTTAGAAGCCTCTGACGATCAGGCAACTCAGCTGGGATCGCCAGAGGCTTTTAAAGGCAATTTTTTTTCTATAACCTCTTCGGCCAAAGAGGTTGCAGAAAAAATGCTTTTAAAAGCCTCTGACGATCCCAGCTGAGCCGTGCAATCATTAGAGGCTTTTTTTAACTTTTAAAAGCATTTTTTCGGCCGAAGAGGTTGTAGAAAAAATGCGATTAAAAGTAAAAAAAAAAGCCTCTGATGAGTCTGCGGCGACCGGGCCGGGGACCCGTTTGGGGGCGTGGCCAGCCAATATTATTACCGGTTCTCCAAACTACTACAAATTTTTACTACCAGTTCTTGTGAACCGGTGCGAACCAGGAGCAACCCACCACTGCATCAGACCAACAATCAAGTCAACAACACCCCAATCAAGGACCTGCCAAAGAGCCAACAGCCCACCCAAAGAACCTCTAAGACCACCCCCACCAAAACTGACAGGACAAGCCATCACAATATAAACTTGACAGCAAACAGCACTCCTTACTGGCTCTGATGATGTTACCTAGTTTGGTAATGAAACGTTTGCAAGAAAACAAGCCAGCTCAGCGAGCACCAAGGACCCCTCATGTCAACCCCGAGCTACAAATATTCTCCTTTATTATAAAAAAAAAACTACATTAAAAAAACCCCACCACATATACACATATTATCTCCCTCCCAAATTGAATAATGATTATTACAACATTGGTTCCCACCCCTTGCAAAACAGGGCCCTCTAAAAATTTTAAACTAATAAATCTATTTGCAAATTGTTGACCTGTCTTCTACATATTATACTAGTGACAAAAGAGTTAACAGGAAGAATTGTAAGACTAAAACAAAAGAAAATCAAAAGTTTCCAAACTCTCTGTTATTGCAATCCACTCTGGAAATTTTACCACGGCATCTTCTCTATCCCAAATCCTTCCAAAATTTAAAAACAGTTCATCCTGGATCAAATATCCATGTTCGTTTCCTTAATGCCATTTCTTATCAAGTGTGGTCTAATGAAATATAATAGATTCGGTCTCCAGAATTAGTCTATCAAAGTCCCAAGTAGAAGAGCCTGGTGGCTCAGCAGACTGATAGCATTGTGATTAATACCAGCTGTCTGCAATTACTGTAAGTTCGAATCTCGCCAGGCTGAAGGTTGACTCAGCCTTCCATCCTTTCTAAGGTAGGTAAATTGAGGACCCAGTTTGTGGGGGCAATAAGCTGACTTTGTATAAATATACAAAAGGATGAAGGCTATTGCTTAACGCATTGTAAGCCGCCCTGAGTCTCTGGAGAAGGGCGGCATATAAATCAATTTTTTTTTTAAAAAAAAAAGTGGTTTTCCATTTAGTGTAATCCATCCACCCAATCTCCCTCACTCTTCATAGGAAAAAAAAAAGGATTTGTCACTTCCCCTTTGAGTCAGATATGGTACGGATATTCAGACTTCAGGGACGCGGTGGCTCAGTGGCTAAGACACTGAGCTTGTCAATCGAAAGGTCGGCAATTCAGCGGTTCGAATCCCTAGTACTGCTGCATAAGGGGGTGAGCTCCCGTTACTTGTCCCAGCTTCTTAGCAGTTTGAAACCACGTAAAAAAAATGCAAGTAGAAAAATAGGAACCACCTTTGGTGGGAACGGAACAGCATTCCGTGCACCTTTGGCATTTATTCATGGCAGCCACATGACCACGAAGTCGTCTTTGGACAGCGCTGGCTCTTTGGCTTTGAAACGGAGACGAGCACCGCCCCCTAGAGTCGGGAACGACTAGCACATTTTATGCAGACTTAAACTTTGGAGAAACAGATGGAAATCCACTCTTATTAGTTCTCCAGCCGTGAGAAAATCTCTTTGGTTTGAAACTGGATCAAAGCCTTTTTGTATATCTTTATCCAAAGTGAAGGAGTCCTTGGTGTTCTCTGAGCTTGGTGGTTTTCTTGCAGACGTTTCAAGACCCAACTCGGTAACATCATCAGTGCTAGAAGGGAGGAGGAGAAGGAGGAGAACTGGGGGATCCTTGGTGCTCTCTGAGTTTGGTGGTTTCCTTGCAGACGTTTCATGACCTGACTAGATAATATCATCAGTGTTAGAAGGGGATGGGGTTTTATAGGGAGGAGGAGGAGGAGGAAGAGAACTGAGGTCCTTGGTGCTCTCTGAACTTGGTGGTTTTCTTGCAGGCGTTTCATGAGCCTGCTGGGTAATATCATCAGTGGTAGAAGGGAGAGGGATTTGCAGGGAGGAGGAGCGTGGGATCCTTGGTGGTTTCTGAGCTTAGTGGTTTTTCTTCCAGACGTTTCATGACCCAGCTAGGTAATATCCTCAGTGCTTCCTGTTTATGTTTAGCGAGATTGTTTCCTTGCAGATAGACATTCATTGCCCAACTAAGTAACATCATCAGTGATAGCTGGATGACGGGTGTGCTGGTTGCCTGTTCCCTGTCCCAAGGGCATTTTCTGGATTAAGCCTGGATTAAACCTCCATGGGGGGAGGGGGGGTGAAAACCCCGCTCTCCTTCCATCCCTAGTTCTGCAGCTGGGCTCCCCTTGGCACCAATTCGCCCGTTTTTTCCTTTCTAGCATCCCTTTAACTTTCTCTCCCTCTCTTCCCAGAAACTCCCTGCAGGCTCAGCCTTCCTACGGCTCCAGTTCCCCCCCGCTCGGCAAGATGAGCGGCATGAACAAGCTGCCATCCGTCAGTCAACTCATCAACCCCCAACAACGCAACAGCCTGACCCCCACCAGCATCCCTGACAGCATGGGAGCCAACAGTAAGGCCCCTCTCGACTTTCTACTTCGATCCCACTTTCCTTTCTTCTCTTCATCTGGCCCTCAAGGGGACGGACATATCCGACCAGGGTGGATTTGATTTAAATCGAGTTGATTTAAATCACAATTTAAATCATGATTTAAATCCCTAGTAAAAAGGCTTGATTTAAATCAACTCGATTTAAATCATAATTTTTAAAGAGCAACTGTCATCTCTGCTCCTCCTTTGACCCACCGTTGACTCACCGATAGTCCCAGTGTTGCAGAATCTACAGCCTCCTGCTACATAACTAAGCCCCATTTCATGCTGAATAAACTAAATTATTTATGTATCTCAAATAGAAAACTACCTTATGATAGATTTGTTTACCCTAAGTTTTTTTTAAAAATAAATTCGATAAAAATCAAAAAAATCCGATTTAAATTAAAAAAAAATCCAATTTAAATTTTAAAAATCTGATTTTTTTTTTATTTTTTTAAAAAATCATTGACTTTTATCCACCCTGTATCCGACACACCTTCCCCCATCTTGGTTTCCTCGCAACGACAATCCTGCGAGGTGGGTCGGGCTGAGGGAGAGAGAGAGACAGAGAGAGAGAGAGAGAGAGAGACTGGCCCAAAGTCACCCAGTCGGCTGTCCCTGCTAAGGCTGGGTCTGCAAATTATGAGTGGGGGACCCCGGTTTTGCAAATTAGACCACCCACCACAATTCAGAGCAAGGTTTATATAAGCACATAAAGTTTGTTGCTTCCAAGGGTGGTGGGTTTTTGAAGTTATGGCGGACACACACACACACACACACACACACACAGAGAGAGAGAGAGAGGGAGAGAAAATTGTATATGGGTGCTCAACTCAATTTTACGGCCTTTTGCAAACATGGACATGATTTGCAATGCTTGGGCCAGCAAATATGCCCATTGGGGAAAATGGATTTCTGCAAAAAAAAGTCAGCTCCAGTCACAGGGTACCTTAACTTATGACCGCAATGATTTACAGCCATAATTCCAAAATCAGACACGGGAATCTGTGACATTAGACGTGCAGTCTTTCTCACACTCTCCCCACTTGAAGAGGGGTGGACTTCAACTCCCAGAATCCCCCAGCTTGTCTTTGACGTGCCGTTTCTTCCCTTCTTCCGCTCAGTTCCGATGATGGGAGGCCACATGACGATGGCGGGCGACATGAACGGGCTCAGCCCCACACAGACGCTGGCCCCTCCCCTCTCCATGCCGTCCACCTCGCACTGCACCCCACCTCCGCCCTACCCCACAGACTGCAGCATCGTCAGGTGAGTGAGCGAGCAGGAAACTGGGCTGGAGAGGGGAGGGGGGTTCGGTTCCAGCGTGGTCAGCCCCGAGTTCGAATTCTGCACCCTTGGCGGAAGCAACTTCTTGCTCTGGCTTAGCAACCTGCCTGTTTCCCTCACTTTTGCAGGAGCAAGCTCTCTTTCTGTGCATCTCCTAAGCATTGTTGTTTGCACAATAGGTGTGCAACGGAACGGGACGGACCTGCTCACCTGGTTGGGGAGCAGACGTCCACAGAATGCGTCAAAAAAACCTCACAAAAGTGACCTCCAAGCTTGGCCCAGGGTTTAGGTACAGCTGCCCTCTTGACTTTTGTCAACACACCCTTCAGACTCGCAATAACTTTGGGCCTGAACTGCCCTGCTTGCCTGGTGCCAAGAGGGAAAAAGGATCTTGCTTGGCGGAGTTGGGCTAGTGAACTCTCAGATTGACTGCTGCAATCCTCTGTCTGTGGGGCCGCCCTTGGAGATAGCACCTTAGCCACCCAGGGTGTCCAAAGGGCTGCTGAGGTCTCAGAAGCACCTGGGCTGGTCAGTTGCCAATAAGCTTCAATGTCCCATTTAAGGGATTTGATCTCGAACTGGCTTGGGTTCGAGACTTTGGAGGTGGTCTCGTCCCGCAGGATCCGGACACGGATTAACTTCTCGTGCTCAAGACTCGCTCAAGCGGGCTTCCTCTAGATACAAGGATTGTGCCCACTTGTCAAGGGCAGGGCCTCTGTGGCCAGGGTCTGGCTCTAGATGACCCTTTAGCCAGGGATGGCCGTTCTCTCCCTCGGAATGGAACTACTCACCGTGGCCAACTCGCTGCGGGACAATTCAGCAAATGCAAAAGTCAAATTAATTCCGATAGAACCATGGCCGATAATAATAATAATAATAAAATAAAGTCTAATCCAGAAATATAGGAATTAAAATAATTTTGACACAAACCTGGTCACCAATAGTAAAACGTAACCGAATGAATCAATTAACGCAGCGCTCAATTGTGCCACGGCAACTTGCAGGAGGGCTGGACTAGAAGACCTCCAAGGTTCCTTCCAGCTCTATTCTAAACTGATTCTAAAGTAGCCGGGATGAGTTATCCTAGACCCTCTCCCCCTCTCCTCTGGGTGGTTAGGGTCTCTATTTTTAACTTTCTGCCCTCGCGTCTCTTCTTAAAAAGCGGTGATTGTGCTTCAGCTGTTCCCGTTTTCTGCATCCGGGGTTTGGTTTGGTGGGCAGGCAGGCTGTGGCCTCGCTTCGGTGCTGCTTGGCGCTTGGGAAGGCAGACTTTGTGGGGTCTGGCAAAACGACTCGTCCGGGCAGCCCATCCAAAATTATTTTCCCCATACCCACCGCGTTCTGCACCGAGAGTCACCTGACATGCTAGACTTGTGGGGACGGCCTCCAACTGCAAATGGCCACTTTGTCTGTTGATTCCACAATCTCTGGAGTGGGGCTTTCTTGGGGAGAGCCTCTGCCCCCCACCCCACCCCCTTGCTGGATCTCCTTCAGTTTTCCTGTCAACAGGAAGGACCCCACTCCTGTCCCTCCCCAGCTCTCCGAGCCTGGATGTTTGCTTGGATTCGTTTCATGACCCAGCTAGATAACATCATCAGTTCTAGAAGCGAGGAGAGGTTGTGGAGAGGAGGAAGAGGAGGATGACTGCGGGGTCCTTGGTGGTCTCCGAGCTTGGTGGTTTTCTTACAGTTTCATGACCCAAACCAGGTAATAATCATCAATGCATTTAACGTAATTGCTAGCATTGATGAAGTTGCCTAGTTGGGTCATGAAACGTCCACAAGAAAACCACCAAGTTCAGAAAAAAATAAGGACCCCACAGTGCTCCTCCTCCTCTCCTCCTCCTCTTCTTCTCCCCCTCTTGCCCTCCTCTTCTTCCTGCTCCTCCTGCTCCTCTTCCCCCTCTTCCTCCTCTTCCTCCTCCTCTTCTTCCTCCTCCTCCTCCTCCTCCCCCTCTTTCTCCTCCTCCTCCTCTTCTTCCTCTTCTTCCTCCTCCTGCTCCTCTTCCCCCTTTCTCCTCCTCCTCCCCTTCTTCCTCTTCCTCCTCCTCTTCTTCCTCCTCCTCCTCTCCTCCCCCTCTTTCTCCTCCCCCTCTTCTTCCTCCTCCTCTCCTCCCCCTCTTCCCCCTCTTCCTCCTCCTCCTCCTCCCTTCTAGCACTGGTGAAGTTACCTACTTGGCTCTTGAAACGTAGCTCAGAGAATACCCGGGGACCCCCGAGCTAGAAATATCCTCCTTTTATTGTGTGCCGGGTGCGGATCTTGCCATGTCGGGGCTCTGCGGTCTGGGTGACCTCCTCATCTCAATTTCTCCTTCTCTCTCTCTCTTCCTCCTCCTCCTCCTCTTCCTCTCTCGCCCACCCTCGTCGTCCTTCCCCCCCTTGCAGTTTCTTAGCGAGGCTGGGCTGCTCGTCCTGTGTGGATTATTTCACTGCGCAAGGCCTGACCACCATCTATCAGATTGAACACTACTCCATGGATGTAAGTAACCGACTCTCCCTTTCGCTTCCCAGGCGGGGGGAGGGGAGGGGCAAAATGGGGCGGGGGTGGCCGAGCCTGGCCGGCCGGCATTGCTGATGCCCTCCAGAGGGGAGACCTGGCGGCTGGTGGAGAAGATTTATCTGATGATCGTTAGTTAGTGGAAAACCTCTCGCTTCTCCTCCTGAGCTGCTGCGTGGAGTTGTAGGGTGTGTGACAAGATGTGGGTCTAAACATGGAGTTTAGGGACACAGGAAGTGCCCGGTGCCACAGTGAGAGATTGGCACCCCGCAGCCCTTCCCGCGCCCGCCCACCCTTTCCGTCCCCCTGCAACTGTCCCCTTGGAATTGCTGGCTGTGCTGGGTGCTCTGCTGCTGTGGGGGTCTTTTGGGGTTCAGCCTGGGGGTCTCTGCGCTTCCTCGCTGCCTCTGGCTGGCCCTCTTTTGCTTGGGGCTGGACATCAGTGGGTGGGAAGCCCCGGCAGTTGTGAAGTTATGTGAATCTGGCTTCCCTCATTGAATTTGCTGATCAGAAGATCAAAAGGGGAGCTGCAACCGTCATAAATACAAGTCAGTTGCCAAGGGGCCGAATTTTATCACTTGACCCAGGGGGGTTATGACCATGGGGGTCATAAGTTTGAGAACCTGTCAGGAGTCACTTTTTTCAGTGCTGCTGTAACTTTGAACGGTTGCTAAATGAACTGTTGAGGACTATCTGTAGTCAGGCTGTTGCCGAAAGCAATGCAGTCAGGAAGGGAGGGAGGGAGGTAAGAAGGGAGGAAGACACCAATTGAGGAAGGAAGGAAGGAAAAGAAAGAAAGAGAGAGAGAGAGAGAGAAAAGAAAAAGGAAGGAAGGAAAGAAAGAGAGAGAGAGAGAGAGAAGAAAAAGGAAGGAAGGAAAGAAAGAAAGAATACAAAAATTGAGAAAGGAATGAATGAGGAGAATGTGGGTAGAAAGGAAGGAAGACAAAAATTGAGAAAGGAAGGAAGGAATGAGAATGAGAAGGGTAGGAAAAGGAAAGAAGGAAAGAATACAAAAATTGAGAAAGGAAGGAAGAAAGAAAAGGAAAAAAGGAAAGAAGACAAAAATTGAGGAAGGAAGGAAGAAACGGAAGAAAGAAGGAAAGAAAAGACAAAAAATGAAGGAAGGAATACAAAAATTGAGGAAGGAAGGAAAGAATGAGAAGGGTTGGAAGGAAAGAAGACAAAAATTGAGGAAGGAAGAAAGGAAAGAATGAGAAGGGTTGGAAAGAAAGAAGACAAAAATTGAGGAAGGAAGGAAGGAAAGAATGAGAAGGGTTGGAAAGAAAGAAGACAAAAATTGAGGAAGGAAGAAAGAAAAGGAAGAAAGAAGGAAAGAAAAGACAAAAATGAAGGAAGGAATACAAAAATTGAGGAAGGAAGGAAAGAATGAGAAGGGTTGGAAGGAAAGAATACAAAAATTGAGGAAGGAAGAAAGGAAAGAATGAGAAGGGTTGGAAAGAAAGAAGACAAAAATTGAGGAAGGAAGGAAGGAAAGAATGAGAAGGGTTGGAAAGAAAGAAGACAAAAATTGAGGAAGGAAGAAAGAAAAGGAAGAAAGAAGGAAAGAAAAGACAAAAAATGAAGGAAGGAATACAAAAATTGAGGAAGGAAGGAAGGAAGGAAAGAATGAGAAGGGTTAGAAAGAAAGAAGACAAAAATTGAGGAAGGAAGAAAGAAAAGGAAGAAAGAAGGAAAGAAAAAACAAAAAATGAAGGAAGGAATACAAAAATTGAGGAAGGAAGGAAGGAAAAAATGAGAAGGGTTGGAAAGAAAGAAGACAAAAATTGAGGAAGGAAGGAAGAGAGATGTGGCCAGCCTCTCCTGGTGCTCACTCTCTTTCTCTCTCTCTTCACAGGATCTGGTGAGCCTGAAGATCCCCGAGCAGTTCCGCCACGCCATCTGGAAGGGCCTCCTGGACTACCGGCAGCTGCACGACTTCTCCTCCCCTCCACACCTGCTGCGCACGCCCAGCGGCGCCTCCACGGTCAGCGTGGGCTCCAGCGAGGCCCGGGGCGAGCGGGTGATCGACGCCGTGCGCTTCACTCTCCGCCAGACAATCTCCTTCCCTCCCCGCGACGACTGGAACGACTTCAACTTCGACTTGGATGCGCGTCGGAACAAGCAGCAGCGCATCAAAGAGGAAGGGGAGTGAAGCCCACCCCCCACCTCCCCTGCGCTCCGGCCAGCCCCAGGACCCTCCCCACCCCGAGGGTCTCCCCACTGCTCTGATTTCTGTTCCGACCCCTCTTCCCCGAATCGGCGGGAGGGGAGCCGAGCGGCCTGCCACAAACTCCCCGCAGCTTTTGACCTTCAAGCAGTTTCTGTGCTTTGGCTTAAAAAGCTGGTCGTTGTGTTGTTGTTTTAATCAATCACAGCTGGGGGGAGGGTGCGAATGCGTGCGGGTGTGAGGGCTGGGTGGCTTTTACAGTTAAGAGTAAGGAAGGCACCCCCCGCCCAAAAAAATGGATCCTTTGTCTGGCAAATTACGGCTTTCCACATTTCTGGGAGTTAAGCAACTCTTTAGTCGACTTAAGGGCATCTTATTTTTTGTTGTTTTCAGCCACAAATTGTGGCCTGGTCTTTCCTAGAATATTTGCATGGATCTCTTGCTGAATCAATCGGTGTCTGGTGCTTTGGGATCCTCACTTCAGAGCAGGGTGCAGGGTCTGATCTTGGCAACTTCAAGACTCGTCGGCTTCCCACTCCCAGAATTCTTCCGCCAGCCATGCCTATGTCTTTTCTTATGCCTCCTAGTGTGGAGAGACCGCAGAGAAAGGGATTATAAGAGAGTTAAACAGGCCAAAGTGGGGATACACATCAAAAAGATGTGCATTCGTGTCCTGGAATTCTGGAAGCAAGGAAGGAAAGGAAGAGACGGAGGGGAAGTTGTTCAACTCCGGGAGTTGAAGTCCACAAGTCTTAAAGTTGTCAGAGTTTAAAAACAAAGTCACCGATTGGCCAATGCTTTGCTTTTGAATTTTCAAATCGGAAGACGAGAACTTTCCAGATAAGGCAGGCGGGATATGGTGGACATTGGTGATTCAGCAGCACGCTGGTCCCTTCCGTTGCAGCCACATGGATAGGATGGTCCCTTCTGTGCATTAAGGAGATGGCCGCTGAATTTACCGGAAGCCGAGTTGCTGGAAAACCATGTCTTTGTGTTTGATTCTCGCAATCTTTATGGATTGTTGCTTTGCACCAGAGAAATGGATGCTCTGTTTATCTGTTTTGTTTATTCACCCTAGCTGCAATACCCACATAGGTGTAGTAGCCACACCACGTAGTAGCAACAGCCTCTAGTAGCAATAGGCACCTATGTGCTGGGAAGCGAGATGCTAATCTGAGATAGTTGGAATCCCCTGGGAGGAAGTTTAAGTCAGTCATGCAGGTTGGGGGGGGGGGGGGGGGGGCTTCTCCCACTGGCCCAGAATCCCCCAGGGGGTCTGGAGGAGAAACCACGTTTGTGGCTTCTTTGCTCGCGCTAGTGCAAAGTCCAGCTGGGAGAGCCACGGGGTCAGCTCTGCCCCTCAAGCCGTGGCCCCCTTTCTGAGTTGAAGGCCAGGTTATATGTTCAGAATTTTAAGGTCACGTTGTATTTCCTGGGTGGGGTGATGAGGAGGAGGGGCCCTCTAGGAGGGTCGCTTGGGAAATGGGGGGGGTCTTTCCTTCTGTTGGGAACGGCCCCGATCCACAGCTTGCCAGATCTTTCTTTGAAGCCAGGAGATCCCTTAGCAGCTCACCACCCCACCCCCTCGGCTTCTCTTGATCATTTCAATGTAGGGGGTCTTTGAGGCTGTTTTATCACTCTTTCCTTCCTTCCTCTCTCACTTCTTTCTTCTCTCTGTCCTCCTTTCTTTCTTCCTCCCTCCCTCCCTCCCTTTTTTCCACCATCCTTCCTTTCCCTTCCTCCTTCCTCCCTCTTTTTTTCCCCTCCCTACCCCATTCCTTCTTCCCTCCCTCTCTCCCTCCTTTCCTCTATCTATCCCTCCCTTCCTTCCGGCCTCCTACCATTCCTCCTTCCCTTCTTTCTTCCTCCCTACTCCTCTCTCTCCTTTCCTTTCTATCTCTCCCTCCCCCCCTTCCTGCCTCCCTTCTTTTCTCCCTCTATCTCTCCCTTCCATCCTTCCTCCCTCCTTCCTTCCTCTCTCCCTGTTCCCCTTTCCTTTCCTTCCTTTCCCTTCCCCTCCTATTTTCTTCCTTCCATCCACGCCTATTTCCCATCCTTCCCTCCCTCCCTTCTGCTCCCAACTCCTTCCTTTCTTCCTTTCCTCTTCCTCTTCCTCCACCTCGATTCAACCTTCAGGAAGGTGAATTTCCAAACGCAGGTGCTTTGCAAAGCTCAAGGACTTTTGTGAATGAAAATCTCTTTGCGGGCTTTGAAAAATGTGGCGTCAACCTTTCCTGTCCAGCCTTCGCTCTTTTTTGCCTTCCGCTCCTCCAGTCTGTCTGAATCCCAGTTCCTCCTCTGCCTTCTTCTTCCTCGGTCTTCCTCCCGCCGCCAGCCTTGCAGTGCTGGCCTCCCATTGCCTAACCCACAAACCCACCGCAGATTGGTCCTTTTACCAGTTTTGCCTTTGCTCGTCATCAGGAAGTTAAAAAAAGTTTTGTAAGTAGAGATGTTGTGTTGTATGTATGTTGTTGTTGTTGTTTTTGTAACATCCTAGAATCTTTTTACATCAGTTCTTTTTTTTTTTTTTTTTTTGTATCATTATTGCCTTTCTTTGGGGAAAATCGGGGTGCCTCAGAACCACAATCTTCTTTGCATTTTTTTTAATTAAATTGTTTTTGTTTGTTTGTTTTTTTGTATGGGAAAAAGCTTGATTGCAACCTGCTATGGATGGAGAATCCTCACACTATTTCCGCCCCCCCACAGAAAGGGGGGATGGGATGCAGTCAGACCCCCGCGAGGGAAGTGGGGGGGGAGAGAAAGGAAAGAGAAGAGGGGGGCTTGACTTGACTTCAAGAGTCCTAGATTTCAAAGTTATTTTATTTGTGTCACTTCAACCACTGAATCTACAGGTTGTTCATGACTTGTAAGAAGTATTAATTTGACAAAAAAATAATAACAACCACTCTCTTGTCAATGCCAGTGTAAATAAACCACGTTATAAAAGCCACATTAAATGTTCCTCCCGTTTGAGATGGTCATTTTATTCGTGGGGGGGGAGGTCAATGGGGACTGGAGGGGATGGGCAGATTGGGGTTTTCCTTGGGGGGGTGCAGATTGAGGATTTGGGGGAAAAATGCTCTCTACAGGTAGTCCTCGACTTACAAACAGTTCATTTAGGGACCGTTTCTGGTTAGAAGGGCACTGAAAAAAAGTGACTTGGCTCCATTTTTCGCCCTTAACTACCGTCACAGCATCCCCCACCGTCACGTGATCCAAATTCAGAGGGTTGGCAACTGGCATGTACTTACGACGGTTGCAGTGTCCCTGGGGCATGTGACTTTCTGACAAGCCGAGTCAATGGAGAAGCCGGATTTTTATTTATTCTTTTTTTATTTTAATTTGATTTATATGCCGCCCTTCTCCGGAGACCCAGGGCGGTTTACAATGCGCTAAGCAATAGTCTTCATTCTTTTGTATATATTTATACAAAGTCAGTTTATTGCCCCCACAAACTGGGTCCTCATTTAACCCACCTTAGAAAGGATGGAAGGCTGAGTCAACCTTGAGCCTGGGGAGAATTGAACTCGCAGTAATTGCAGGCAGCAGATGTAAGTGGGTGTAAATAACAGTGCTTTAGTCTGCTGAGCCACCAGAGCGTCACTTAACAACTGCGTTACCGACTTAACCGCAGTGATTCGCTTAACAACTGTGCCAAGGCAGGTCGTAAAATGGGGCAAAATCCACTGAACGACGGTCTCGCTTAGCAACGGAACTTTTGGGCAGCATTGTGGTCAGGGGCTACTCGTAAATTCCATGCCTTCGGTCTATTTTTCAACCATCCCAGTGCTAGAACAACTCTTCCGAGTTGTGCTTCTACAGGAAGTCCTCATCTTACAACAGTTCATTTAGTGACCGTTCAAAGTTACGACCGCACCCCCCCAAAAAAGGGTCCTCTTTTCATATTTACTACCATAGCAACATCCCCACCCCCCGGTCACGTGATCAAAATTCAGAGCTCGGGAACTGACTCATATTTATGATGGTGGCAGCGTCCTCCGGGGTCACGTGATTCCCCCTTTTGCCACCTTCCCGACAAGCAAAGTCAAGGGGAAAGGCAGATTCATTTAACGACTGAGCTACTAAACTTCTTAATTGCGGCAATTCAGTTAAAAAACGGCAACAGAAGATCGTACGGTGGAGCAAACCTCGCTTAACAAACGTCTCGATGGCAGGATTGTTGGACTCCATTGTGGTCGTAACCCGAGGACTGCCTGTTTTTTTTCCCTTTCCATGTGGTTTTCTGGACAGAAGCCCATTCACAGCTTCCTTCCGTGCAGCATGAGATTCGTCCTATACAGTCCTCCCGTTTGCTTAACTCAAAATAATTTTAAGTCCGAGAGATGCCCCAGCCTTCATCTCTCTTCTTCCTCTCTTGGGAGGCATATCTTTCCCATTTTGCCTGCAAGGGAAGCATTTCACGGAAGATCTAACGCATGTTCATGTTTTTGTTTTGTTTTTTCGGTGTCCCTGCTCCCTCCTGCCTGCAGTTCCTGCTTTGTTCTTTCTATTTTTATTTTTTTATTTATTTATAAACATTTTGCATACAGTGTATTGTCAGGGTATATCATTTACAAAAGAAAAACAAAGAGAAAACAAAAAGAAATATTAGCACATATACTGGTAACAATAATAATAATGTAACAGAATAGTTTTGGCTAAATTTTATATTAGCTTATTTATAATTCTCACATATTTATAAACCATCTTTATATTTAATTCCTACATAGGAACAATCTTTCTTCATCTAATTTCTACCTCTTACCTCTAACCACTCATAAAATCTATTCCATATCAAGTAATATTCTGTGTCTTCTTTGTCTTTTATTTTTAAAGTCGGTCTGTCCATCTCTGCAGAGTCTTAATATTTTCCGAATTGCATCCTCATCTGGTGGGAGTGTTCTCATTTTTCCAATATTGTGCAAATACAATCCTTGCTGCTGTCAGTACATACAAAACTAAATAGATAGTCCCTTTATCATAACCCTCGGGCATTACACCCAACAAAAATATTTCGGGTTTCAGATCTAACTGTTGTTTAATCATCTTTTCCAACCGTGTGTATTTTCTTCAAATATTTTCTTCCTTTCATACAAGTCCACCACATATGATAGTAAGTACCTGGGGCCTGATTACATTTCCAACATTTGGCAGACATATTACTAAACATTTTTTCCAATCTTGCTGGTTGCAGATGCCCCTATAAAACTTCGTTCTTTCTAGATCAGGAGTCGGCAACCCGTGGCTCTGGAGCCACATGTGGCTCTTTCATCCCTCTGCTGTGGCTCCGTTGCCGGTTGGCACCACAATTTTGAGAGGAGCTTCTGGTGGGGGGGGGGAAGCATGGTGCGCTAGGAGGATACTCTATGGCAAGGGGCAGGTTTTCTGGTCAGCTCCACAATTGATAGGACTTTCGGTTAGGACAGGTAGAGGAAAAAGGATGCTAGGAGGAGACACTATGGTAGGAGAACCAGACTTCCAGTCAGCTCTAGAATTGAACCGGGGAGGGGGGGGCCTTCCGGTTAGGACCTTTGTGCCTCTCTTGAGTGTTTAAGGTTGTTGACCCCTGTTCTAGATGAAAGCACCCTGGTGGCACAGCAGACTAAAGTGGTATTAAGTAGCACCAGCTGCCTGCAATTACTGCAAGTTCAAATCTCACCAGGCTCAAGGTTGACTCAGCCTTCCATCCTTTCTAAGGTAGGTGAAATGAGGACCCGGTTTGTGGGGGCAATAAGCTGACTTTGTATAAGAAAAGAACACTGCTTGGGGGGGCGAAAGTCCTACTAAGCAGGTATATACAAAAGTATGAAGGCTATTGCTTAACGCATTGTAAGCCACCCTGAGTCTCCGGAGAAGGACGGCATATAAATCGAACCAATAAATAATAACTAACTAACTAACTAACTAACTAACTAACTAACTAACTAACTAAATAAATAAATAAATAAATAAATAAATAAAATATTTCACACCCTCCTCCTTCAAGAGCAACTGAGAGGACAAATGGGCTGGAGGCTAAAACCTAGGAGGAATGGTTGCAGGAGTTGGGTATGGCTAGTTTACTGAGAAGAAGGATTTAGGGGGAACATGTTAGCAGCCTTCCAATATTTGAGGGGCTGCCCCAAATAAGAGTTGGGGGTCACCCTATTCTCCAAAGCCCCTGAGGGCAGGACAAGAGGCAATGGATGGGAACTCATCAAGGAGAGAAGCAACTTGGAACTAAGGAGAAATTTCCTGACAGGTAGAACAATTAATCAGTGGAATGATTAATGTCACAAGAATTTGTGGGTGCTCCCATCACTGGGAGACTTCAAGAAGAGATTGGGCAGCCATTTGTCTGGGATGGCGTAAGGCTGTGATGGTGAACCTATGGCATGTGTACCCCAAGTGGCACACAGAGGCATTTTTCTGGGCACGTGAGCTGTCAGCCAACTCACCTGCAGCTGCTCCTGAGCCCCAGATGGTGTTCGGGCCTCCGGTGCACAGGTGCGTAATTCAGGGGACCCTGCTGGTCTTCGGAGCTCTCCTGCACATGTGCGTGCGTTTCGTGCATGTGTGCGAGAGTACTGGTGCACAGCGCTTGCATACAAGACGGTGTTCGTGCGTGTGCAATGCACATGCAAAAAACGTGCACATGGGCAGATGGTGCAATTGCGCATGCAGTGCATGGGGGAGCCGCATGAAACCTGCACCATTGCATGCACAATGCTCAGTGCAGCAGGTGCATGAAAGCTCTGCAGATGCGCAGATGGTGTGGTTGCGTGCGCAGAACATAAGGGAGGAGCAAAGCGCATGAAGCACATACCTGTTTGGCACTCAGTGAAAGGTTCGCTACCCCTGGCATAAGGACTCCTGCCTTGGGAAAGGGGTTGGACTAGAAGACCTCCAAGGTCCCTTCCAACTCTCTTATTCTGTTAATCAAGGAGAGAAGCAACCTAGAACTAAGGAGGAATTTCCTGACAGTGAGGACAATTAACCAGTGGAACTACTTGCTTCCAGAAGTTGTGGCGGCTTCATCTTTGGAAGTTTTTAAGGAGAGATTGGACAGCCATTTGTCTACAATGGCATAGGGTCTCCTGCTTGAGCAGGGGGTTGGACTAGAAGACCTCCAAGGTCCCTTCCAACTCTGTTATTCTGTCCTCACTGTCGGGAAATTCCTCCTCAGTTCTAGGTTGCTTCTCTCCTTGATGAGTTTCCATCCGTTGCTTCTTGTCCTGCCTTCTTTGGTGCTTTGGAGAATAAATTGACTCCCTTTTCTTTGTGGCAGCCCCTCAAATACTGGAACAGTGCTATCATGTCCCTCCTAGTCCTTTTCATTAAACTTAGACATTTTTGTTTTTAATTTGATTTATATGCCGCCCTTCTCCGGAGACTCAGGGCGGCTTACAATGCGTTAATCAATAGCCTTCATGCTTTTGTATATTCATACAAAGTCAGCTTATTGCCCCCACAAACTGGGTCCTCATTTTACCCACCTTAGAAAAAGGATGGAAGGCTGAGTCAACCTTGAGCCTGGGGAGATTCGAACTTGCAGTAATTGCAGGAAGCTGGTGTTAATCACAATGCTATCAGTCTGCTGAGCCACCAGGCCCTGGTGGCTCAGCATTCTCAGCATATCTCATTCCTGCTACCATTCTTCCTCTGTTTTAGCCATGTCTCTTTCTGGTCCTTGGTCATTTCAAAGGACCGACAATAGCCAACTTCTTACTGGAGTTCTACCAAGTAGACAATGGGTGCTTGGCCTTCCACCTTCATCTTGGTTTTATATATCTTGCAAGGCGGTCCTCTTTTCTGTCCCCCTAATGAAGATCACAGCCTTCCCCAGCTTAAGAAGTGTATTGCTCTCCACGTGCGCGTGTGAGTGAGTGACTCACAGAAATCCCACGAAGACCTGTAATTTAGCTGCAGCTGCGGTTCTTCAAGAAGTCAACTGACTTCACATAACCAACCTTCCCATCTTCTTTGATCTTAGCTGGCTTCAATGTCCTGCTGGACCTGAAAGAGCTTGGTGAGAACTGGGCCAGGTTACATGGAGCACAGGTCTCCCACCGTCAATTCTATAAACTCTAGAGCAGGGCTCTCCAACCTTGGCAACTTTAAGCCTGGAGGACTTCAACTCCCAGAATTCTGGGAGTTGAAGTTCTTCTAGAAGCAGTTTCCATGCTTCTAAGCCCATCCTAAGGCCCTTCCTGATGGCGAGAATAGTGGAAGGACTTGCCTCCAGAAGAAGAGGTCGGACAGCCATTTGTCTGAATGGTAGAGGGTCTCCTCGAAGGGGTTGGACTAGAAGACCTCCAAGGTCCCTTCCAACTCTGTTATGTTGTTATTGCTGTTAAGATAGCTGCCTTTAACCATCTGGGTGTTCCGTTCCCAGCTCCGTGGAGCACATCCCGTTCGGATAAAGCAGCCCACGAATTTTCCCAGAGTCATAATTTGCATGTAAGGATGAACTGGAGATTAAAGATCAAAGTTGTGGAATTGCCCCGGAGCATGGTTGACGTGGAGACTGGTTTACGTAAGTGATGAAGCGTAGAAGCAGATGGCTAGTAGAGGGTAGCGGTTAAAAGTCCTGGATGGGAAGTTCTGTGCCCAGCCTGATTCACGGAAGGGAGGATGGCTAAAGACTCCACCTTTGGCTGCGGAAGGATGGGTGAGAAATTCAACCACAGAATAACAGAGCTGCGTATCTGAATGGCGTTTGGTTTCCCACACGCCAGCCTTGAAGAGAGGGGGCCGTTTCCTGAGTTGGACTTGGAGTCATGCAAAACCCATGGATGCATGCAAACTTCAGGGCCCTTCATGCTTCTCTGAGCTGGGTGGTTTTCTTACAGACCTTCCACGACCAAAATAGATAACGTCATCAGTGCTAGAAGGGAGAGGGGTTTGCAGGGAAGAGGAAGAGGAGATGACTGTGGAGGTCTTTGGTGCTCCTTGAGGCTGGAGGTTTTCTCGCAGACATTTTGTTACCAAACTAGGTAACATCATCAGTGCAAAACCAAGAAAGCACCAAGGACCCTGCAATCCTCCTCCTTCCTGCAAACCCTTCTTCTTTCTAGCACTGATGGTGTTACTTAGCTGGGTCAAGAAACGTCTGCAAGAAAACCACCAAGCTCAGAGAGCACCAAGGGCCTCACATTACTCTCCTCCTCCTCCTCCTCCTCCTCCTCCTCCTCCTCCTCCTCCTCCTCCTCCTCCTCTTCTACTACTACTACTACTACTACTACTACTACTACTACTACTTCTCCTCCTCCTCCTCCTTTTCTTCTTCTTCTTCTTCTTCTTCTTCTTCTTCTTCTTCTTCTTCTTCTTCTTCTTCTTCTTCTCCTCCTCCTCCTCCTCCTCCTCCTCCTCCTCCTCCTCCTTTTCTTCTTCTTCTTCTTCTTCTTCTTCTTCTTCTTCTTCTTCTTCTTCTTCTTCTTCTTCTTCTTCTTCTTCTTCTTCTTCTTCTCCTCCTCCTCCTCCTCCTCCTCCTCCTCCTCCTCCTCTTCCTCCTCCTCCTCCTCCTCCTCTCTAGCACTGATGGTGTTACCTAGCTGGGTCAAGAAACGTCTGCAAGAAAACCACCAAGCTCAGAGACCTCCAAGGACCCCACAGTTCAACCCTCAGCTATAAATATTCCCTCCTATGTGTCACACATACAAGCCATCTTCCCTTTTACTCTCTTATCTGGGTCAGTGACCATCACACCTTCTTTTTTTTAAAAAGCCTGAGAGCTAGAAAGGAAAAAAAAAGAGGATGCTACAAGCAGCAGACGAATGGTCCAAACCAATGCTCCATTATGATTTAGAATAACTTTATGGTCACTTTGAATGTACTCTAATCGGCATACATTAAAACGATATTTCGTTGCATGCAGGTCTCAAATGGGTCCCCACCTCCCATATACACTACATACCATACTTTTCGGGGTATAAGACACACTTCCCCCCCCATAAAAGAGGGTAGAAATGTTGGTGTGTCTTATACTCAAAATACAGCCATTTTTGGCCTCCCAAAACCCTGCCCTGCACATCCCATTTTTGCCAAAAATGGGCCCGTTTTTCACAAAAATGGGGCATACAGAGAGTTTGGGAGGCCTGCAGAGTGTTCCTGGGGTCCGGGGAGGGCAAAAACTTTACTTTTCTTTTTATCTCTTCGAAATCTTGGTGTGTCTTATAGTCCCAAAAATACGGTAATCATGACAGAATAAATGAAGAAAGAAAGAAAGAAAGAAAGAAAGAAAGAAAGAAAGAAAGAAAGAAAGGAAAGAAAGAAAGAAAGAAAGAAAGAAAGAAAAAGAAAGAAAGAAAGAAAGAAAGAAAGAAAGAAAGAAAGAAAGAAAGAAAGAAAGAAAGAAAGAAAATTATGCATATACCCACATATATTCTATGACCCAGAGAAAGAAACAACGGTCTAGTTCAGATGTATACATGTACATGGAGAGAGAAACAAATCTTGTGGGTTTGCCAGACGGATGGCAAAGGGAACAAAGCCGTTGAAAGGACTTTTACCAGAATCTGCTAGAAATACTTTGAAACCTCCTCCCAGAGGGGAACAACAGAAACAGACCATGAAGTGGGTGTGTGGGGTCTCTAACAATGCTTTGAGCTCATAGCGCTTATAAACGGTATCCTGAATGACAGGGAATGAGCGTCTTATAATCTTCTCCACTGCCCTCACCACTCTCTGTAGGGACTTTCTATCTGAGGCACTGCAGCCACCAAACCAAACTGGGATGCAGTTTGTTAAAACGCTCTCCGTCGTGCCTGGTATAGGTCAGTGATGGCTAACCTTTTTGCTGTCACGTGCCAAAAGCAGGGGGAGTGTGTGTGGGGGAGGGGGTCGCACACATGTGCCCACACCCATATTTCAATGCACCATGCCCCCCCCCACGGATGTGTGTGGGACCCCTGCACTCCCCCCACTTTTGGCATGTGATGGCACAGTGGGCCCGGTAGGTCCATTTTTTGCTCTCCCCAGGATCCAGAGGCTTTCTTGGAGCTGGGGGAAGGCAAAAATGGCCTTCTCCACCCCCCCACCACAGAGGCCCTCCGGAGACAGGAAACAGCCCGTTTCCCAACTTCCGGTGGACCCAGAAGGCCCGAAAATCAGCTGGCTGGTGCATGCATGCACGCTGGAGCTTAGCTACGGCAACGCTCGCATACCCACAGATATGTGGCACACGTGCCATAGGTTCGCCATCAAGGGTATAGTTTCTCCTGCTTGAACAGGGGGCTGGACTAGAAGACCTCAAGCTCCCTTCCAGCTCCGTTCTATTCTATTCTAAATAGGAGTCAGTTACCAAGCCTCTGAATTTTGATCACGTGACCCTGGGGATGCGGCAACGGTCGTAAGTGTGGAAAAACTACCATAAGTCACTTTGTTCAGTGCCGTCGTAACGTCGAACAGTCACAAAATGAACAGTCATAAGTCGAGGACTACCTGTAAAATTAGCATCTCCTGCAACTTAAGGATGGAGAGCCGGCCCCTGGTTGGTGGGGAAGAAAAGGCAGATTAATCCCTCTCCTCAAACAAGCTTTGGAGTCTCCAATTTTTACTTGGCAAATCCAACCGGTTCCATTGACAGAAAGCGAAATCTTGGCTCCTAAAAAAACCAGAAAGGAAGAAAAAGAAAGACGGACCAACACACTCAGAAGAGCCTTTTTTTTTTTTTTTTTTTGGGATGACTCACCAACTTTATTCCAAACAGTTCACAAAAGCTCCCGGCTGGGAATACAAATGGTGAGTCGTAAAAATTGTGAGCCGTGGGCTGTTACGGATGTTCCTCAGCCGTAGTGGGGTGGAGTGTAGTCTGGAGCCCAGAAGGGAGGGGCTGCTTCCCAGAAGGCAAAGCGGCAGCGAAGGTAAGACTGCCCGGTGGGCAGTAAGGAAAACACTCCGGACCTTCCCACTGGTGGGTTTCAAATATTTTGAAAGTCCCTCGGGAGTTAGGCGGCATAGAAATGCGAAAAATTAAATTAAATTAAATTTTACTACCGGTTCTGTGGGTGTGGCTTGGCGGGCATGGTGTGGCTTGGCTTGGCGGGCGTGGCTCGGTGGGTGTGGCAGGGGAGGTTACTGCAAAATCCCTATTTCCTCCTGCTCAGCTGGGACTCGGGAGGCAGAGAATAGATGAGGGCAGGGCCAGTCAGAATTTTTATTACCGCTTCTCCAAACTACTCAAAATTTCTGCTACCGGTTCTCCAGAACTAGTCAGAACCTGCTGAAACCCACCTCTGGACCTTCCCTAGCAGTTCACGGAGTCTGTCCATTGGTAGTCCTTGATTTAGGACCGCAATTGAGCATAAAATTGATGCGGCTAAGCGAGACAGTTGTTAAGTGAACTTTCCCCCCATTTTACGACGTCTCTCCTCACCGTGAATTGTTGCAGAATGTTAAGGGAGTAACCTGGTTGTTAAGTGAATCTGGCTTCCCTGCTAACTTTGCTCGTCGGAAGGTCGCAAAAGGGGTTTTGCAACCGTCGTAAATGTGAACGAGTTGCCGAGTGTCTGAATTTTGATCCTGTGGCCATGGGGACGATGCAAAGGTTGCAAGTGTGAAACCGCTCATAAGTAACGTTTTTCAGAGCAGTTGTAACTTTGGCCACTAAACAAGGCTCGGGATATCTGCAGGCACCTCGTAGGCCTTGAGGTTGTCTCCCATCCTAAGGGTGAAAAATAGTCCTAAGTAACTTTTTTTAGTGCGATGGTAACTTCGAAAGGTGATAAACTGTAGTTAGTTGAGGGCTGCCTGTATAAATTATGCAGATAGTTACTTTAGTCCGGGAAAATTCTGTCTGTAGGTCAACAGCAAGAAGGAGACCACAGAGAAGGAACTGCAGGAGTCGTTCTTGGCTCTTGGAGCCTGACACATAGACTAGCTCAGCTCTCCCAGGGCAAAGCTACCCCCAAGCCTTCCTTGGTTGAAATATAATAGATAACAGAATGGAGGAGTTGGAAGGGACCTTGAAGATCTTCTAGTCCAGCCCCCTGCCCAAGACCATGGAATCATAGGGCCGGAAGGGACCTTGGAGGTCTTCTAATCCAATGCCCTGCCCAAGATCATAGAATCATAGGGCCAGAAGGGACCTCGGAGGTCCTCTAGTCCACCCCCCACTCTAAGATCACAGAATCACAGGGCTGGAAAGGACTTTGGAGGTCTTCTAGTCCAGCCCCTTGCCCAAGATCATAGAATCACAGGGCTGGAAGGGACTTTGGAGGTCTTCTAATCCAATGCCCTGCCCAAGATCATAGAATCATAGGGCCAGAAGGGACCTCGGAGGTCCTCTGGTCCATCCCCCACCCTAAGATCACAGAATCTGTGTTATCAGTGAACGACATTTACAAGTTGCCTCTTCACCCCGTTTAGCTTGCTGGGGTGCCTTGTTTTTCCAGAACCAACTCCTGGCACTCCCTTCTCCTACATCAGCTTGCCTATTCTGGGTGCCCTGCGGGCAAAGCCAGATTTATTTATTTTTTTGAGCTTTTCTCTCCTCCATCGTTTCAGTTCCATGTTTGGTCTTCAGGCTGGCATCTCTTGGAAAACCACCAGCCCTTCTGTGGAGCAACCGATGCCCTTAAGGGACCCGTTAAGCGGTGGGAACTCAATAAAGACGGGGAGGGAGTTAACTCCTGCCTCAAGCAGTGACATCCATGTAATAAACGCTCCTGGAAAGCTTGTCTTGGGTTGGCAACGCCCAGGGTGTGCCAGGCACAAGGCTTGGCTTTCAGCACAAGGGTTCAGAAGAGCTGACAGGCAACATCGCCGCTGCCAAGACTTCAGAGGCGCAGGGAACAATGGGCTCCGTGCACTCAGTGAAAGGTGCCTTGTGATGCCTGCTGGCCTCAGGCGGTGCCCACATGAGGCAAACACGCCTTGGTTCCTTTAGCCGCCGTGATTTTTAGACCTCATCCAGTTGGGGGCCTGTGGGACACTCGACTGCAAACCAGATGCCCTGGCTGGGTTCACCGTACAGGCCAGACATGAATGTGGACACTGGTTAATGTGTCTGTGCAAGCTGCAGGGGAAGGAATGGCAGAATCAGGGGGTGGAGTCAAAAGAGGAATTGGCCTAGAATCTCCACGTAGCCACAAACGGTCCTAAGTCCAACCTCCCTTGAATTGTGTGCAGACCCTTCGGCCAGCAGGTGCCAAGCGTTAGCTGAGAAGTTTCCTGTGCCTGGGCTTTTAGCCAAAAATCAGTTTAATTGTACCTTCTTATGTGGGCCTGATCTTTTGCACCTGACAAGATGGGAAGGAGAGGAAGGAGATGGGAAGGAGGAAGGAAGCAAGGAAGTAAGGAGATGAGGAGTGAGAGGAAGGCAGGCAGGCAGGCAGGCAGGCAGGCAGGCAGGCAGGAAGGAAGGAAGGAAGGAAGGAAGGAAAGAGATGAGGATGAGAAAAAAGGAGAAAGAAAAGGAGAAAGAGAAGGAAAGAAGCAAGGAGATGAGGAAGGGGAAGGAAGGAAGGAGATGATGAGAAAAAAGGAGGAAGAAAAGGAAGGAAGCAAGGAGATAAGGAATGAGAGGAAGGAAGGAGGGAAGGAAGGAAGGAGATGAGGATGAGAAAAAAGAAGAAAGAAAATGAAGGAAGCAAGGAGATGAGGAAAGAGGAAGGAAGGAAGGCAGGAGATGAGGATGAGAAAAAAGGAGAAAGAAAAGGAGAAAGAAAAGGAAAGAAGGAAGGAGATGAGGAAAGAGGAAGGAAGGAAGGCAGGAGATGAGGATGAGAAAAAAGGAGAAAGAAAAGGAAGGAAGCAAGGAGATGAGGAAAGAGGAAGGAAGGAAGGCAGGAGATGAGGATGAGAAAAAAGGAAGGAAAGAAGGAAATGAGGATGAGAAAAAAGGAAGAAAATGGGAAGAAAGGAAGGAAATGAGGATGAGAAAAAAGGAAGGAAAGAAGGAAATGAGGATAAGAAAAAAGGAAGGAAAGAAGGGGAAGGAAGGAAGGAAATGAGGATGAGAAAAAAGGAAGGAAAGAAGGGGAAGGAAAGAAGGAAAGAAATGGGGAAGGAGAGGAAGGAAGGAGATGGGGAATGAGGAAGGAAAGAAAGAAAGAAAGAAGGAGAGATGGGGAACGAGAAGAATAAGAAGTGTAAGAGAAGCGGTGGTAGAACTTTGGGGTGGAGTCAAAAAGAGGAATCAGCCTGGAATCCCTACCTAGTCACAAGCAAGCAAACTGAACTCCAACTTCCCTTGAATTCCGCTAACCCTTATCTTACTCCTGGCAAGTGGCTAGGCTTTCAGCCATAAATCAGTTGCACCGGCCTTTCACTTGTGGACTGACCTGGTCTTTTGCGCCTGACACAAACGTAAGATAAAGAAGAGCGTTTATTGATGCAATCCAGGGGAAGATTATCCTGGCGGATGACCTGGATGGGCGGATAAGAATAAAATGAAATAGTACAGGGGAAAAAAGCAAAACAAAAACCCAGAGATCTCATCAGAATTGGAACCTCTTTGAAGATTGTTGGGCGAGGAAAAAGTTTGCAAAACAGGGCTTAGGCATAAATCTCCTGGTATGTGAACACAACAATGGCATAAAAGCAGCCCCAAAACTATTCTTGATTCTGGTTTGGTTGGTTATGGTGAAAGGCGGAGAGAATTAGCCAAGAATTCAAAGCTGGGGAGAAGTCCCAAGAAACCATGAGGGCAAATAGATTTTCGGTAGCCACTTTCTAAAAAAGATGGCTATGGGAGGAAGGGAGAGAAAAAAAAAAAGTCAGAAAAGGGACCGTAGAACTTTTAAATGTTAATGTTAATGTTAATTTTATTTATATACCGCCCTTCTCCTGAAGGACTCGGGGCGGTGTACAGCCAATTTAAAAACATAAATATAACATAAAATATAAATATAACATAAAATATAAATATAACAAAAAATAACCAACCTGTTTCATTCAAAAGCAAAAGCATTTGATCCGGTGAATGAAATGCATAGGCCTTCAGCACAGGGAAGTTTTTTTTTAAAAAAAAAAAATAAATTAAATTTTAAAAGTTTAATTTGCGGAGTAAACAGCGTTAATTGAGAAAGGGGCTACCATATTCGTCCCGATTTTTTGTCCCCTGAACTACAGATAATCCTTTACTTACAACGGTTTGTTTAGTGGCCATTGGAAGTCACAATGACAATGAAAAAAATAACTTATGACCATTTTTTACACTTACGACTCTTGTGGTCATGTGGTCCAAATTCAGATGCTTGGCAACTGACTTGTATTTATGACGGTTGCGGTGTCCCAGGGTGACACGATCCCCTTTTACGACCTTCTGACAAGGAAACTCAACGGGGAAGACCGATTCACTTAGCGGCCGTGCTACCATCTTAACGACTGCAGTGATTCACTTAACAAAGGTGGCAAGTAAGGTCATAAAATGGGTCAAAATTCACTTCTTGTCTCACTTAGCAACAAAATGGCTGTACCTGTAAGTGGCCTTGCCCCTCCCACAATTTTTTTTTCCTACAGGGAGAAAAGGAAAGTGAAAGAAATGGCAGTGAAAGCAGAGTCATTTTTTCAGGACTAGAAAGAGCAGGCAAAGAGAGATTTATCTCCTAAGAGCAGTGTTTCTCAATCTTGGAAGCTTGAAGATGGGTGGACTTCAACTCCCAGAATCCCCCAGTTGAAGTCCACCCATCTTCAAGCTTCCAAGGTTGAGAAACACTGCCTAAGAGGATGAACAGAAAGAGGGCGTGGAAGCTGCTTGCAAAAAACGAACGGGCACACCCCAAAGTGTTGCACTAATGGGAAGAAAATGGGGTGGAGTTGATGACACAGAAAGGAGCTATGGATGGTGAGAAACAGACTCCCCAGTCAGAAATTTGACGGAGTCATGAAGTGAGAGAGGAGCAAACAGTTTATTGCCTGTAAAAATACGTTTGAATTTGAATAACTGAGTTGGAAGGGACCCTGGAGGTCTTCTAGTCCAACCCCCTGCTTAGACAGGAAATCCTACACCATTTCAGACAAATGGTTATCCAACATCTTCTTACAAACATCCAGTGTTGGAGCATTCACAACTTCTGGAGGCAAATTGTTCCACTTATTAATTGTTCTCTTAGGAAATTTCTCCTTGGTTCTAGGTTGCTTCTCTCCTTGATGAGTTTCCACCCATTGCTTCTTGTCCTGCCTTCAGGGGCTTTGGAGAATAGCTTGACTGCCTCTTCTTTGAGGCAGCCCCTGAGATGTTGGAAGACTGCTATCATGTCTCCCCTAGTCCTTCCTTTCATTAAACTAGACATACCCAGTTCCTGCAACCGTTCTTCATATGTTTTAGCCTCCAGTCCCCTAATCCTCTTTGTTGCTCTTCTCTGCACTCTTTCTAGCGTTTTGACAACTTTTTTACATCGTGGCAACCAAAACTAGATGCATTATTCCAAGTGTGGCCTTACCAGGGCATTATAAAGTGGTATTAACACTCCACATGATCTTGATTCTATCCTTTTGTTGATGCAGCCTAGAACTGTGTTGGCTTTTTGGCAACTGCAGCACAAGGCTGGCTCAGATGTAAATGGTTGTCCACTAGGACTCCAAGAGTTCTTGCAAGAGCAGGTGGCCAACTATGTGGGCAGTAACAGTGTTGGAAGGGACCTTGGAGGTCATCTAGTCCAACCCCCTGCTCACACAGGAGACCTGTACTAGGGATTCGAACCGCCGAACTGCCAACTTTTCTGATCGACAAGCTCAGTGTCAAGCTTAGTGTCTTAGCCACTGAGCCACCTAGTCAGGCCATTTCTCTAGCTTTTTATTCCCTCCACCCGAACCACGAACCCTTCCCTGCAGCCCCCTTTGATGAAGACTATAGGATTGCAATCTTAGAGCACCTGTTTCTCTACAAATTTACCCCGTATTTACTCTGTTTCCCTACCTTTTGCCCAGACTACTTTTTGTCCCTTTTTAAACATTTCTTCATCTATATTTTCTTGTTTCCTTACAACTTGCAATAAAGAAGGGGGATCCTTGGTCAAGGATTTATATTCTTTTGACCAAAAGAGCCTTGATAGTACAGTGGTTTGGTGCACCCTGTCATTAACACAGCTGCCTGCAATTTCTGCTGGTTCGAATCTCGCCAGGCTCAAGGTTGACTCAGCCTTCCATCCTTTCTAAGGTGGGTAAATTGAGGACCCAGTTGTGGGGGCAATAAACTGACTTTGTATAAATATACAAAAAAAGATGAAGGCTATTGCTTAACGCATTGTAAGCCGCCCTGAGTCTCCGGAGAAGGGCGGCATATAAATCAAATTAAAAAAAAAAAACAAACAGGAAGAGAGACTAGCAGAAAATTATGCATTTTTTTTTATATGTGATGAAGAATAGGCAGAAGAGAAAATCTCCATTCATTGCAAGTTTTCTAAGCAAAATTTAAATAATTTAAATACGTTAAATAACTGGCAGGTATTCCAAAACTCAAATCAAGATTCATATAATATAAGATTACCCTTGATTAAAATGGTGTCCTGTTGTCAGAGCCCATGTATGAAAGTTGATTTGACGATGTGTTGGAAAAAGCTTTATGATATTTTGACTCTCAAATGTCCCCAAAGAGAAATCGGGGACAAGTTCTACAAATTTATTATTATGCATAAGCATAATAAATTGAGGCAAGCGGTTAATTAATTTCTCCACTATAGACTAGGACTGTATGGTTAAAACTGTTAACTAATTGCTTATCAGAATAGCAGACCCTTCCTGTTTTTTCCAGTCTGGAACTTTTTACCCTTATTGTCCCAACGTCCGGCTGAACTTTTAAACCCACGTCTCTCAAAAGTTGCTTTCTTTGCAAAAACAGCACTATCTCCATCAGTTTCTTACAGGATGACAATTTAAAAAGATAATAATCATAAAACGAGAACGATGGCCGCAAAAAGAAAAAAAAACGAAGGCGAGAGAAAGAGGTTTTAAAAAAAAATTGTGGGAAAAAACAAAATGCCAAAGGGAGCAAAGGAATATTTTAAGCTTCTACACAAGACAAAAATGCAGCTGAAGGATTTGGATGGAACTAAAAATGTTTTGGAAAAAAGTTAAGAAGGAAAAATACGCTGAGTGTAAACAAGTAAACCAGTTTAAGGACAGGTAGTCCTCGATTTACGACCCCAATGGAGCCCGACATTTCTGTTGTTAAGGGAGACATCTGTCAAGTCTCATATAAATTAAAGCAGAAAAAAAAAGTGGGTTTTGCCCCATTTTACGAACTTTCTTTTCATAGTTGTTAAGTGAATCACTGTGATTAGTAAATTCGTAAACTGGTTGTTAAGTGAATCTGGCTTCCCCTTATTGGACACAGTAACTGTCGTAAGTGTGAGCTGCTTGCCAAGCATCTGAATTTGGAGTTGGAGACGCTAGAAAGGTCATAACTGTGAAAAACGGTCATAAATCACTTTTTTCTCCAGGGTCGTTGTAACTTCAAACGGTCACTAAATGAATAATTGTAAATCGAGGAATACCTGTCAAAGGGAGGCAATGATTTGAGATTACACTGAAGTTAGGGAGTGCTTGGAGATCATCTAAGGCAGGGAGTCTCCAAACCTGACCACTTTTAAGACTTCTGGACTTCAACTCCCAGAATTCCCCAGCCAGCCTGTATTTACAATGGCTGCAGGGTCCCAGGATCCCATGATCGCCAAATGCAACCCTCCCAGCTGACCTCTGAGAAGCAAAGTCAATGGGGGAAGCTGGATTCACTTAATGACTGCACGATTCATTTAACAACTGCACTGGTTGACTTAAACATGGTGAGAAAGAGTCACAAAATCAGGCGTGACTTGCATGCTGACCCCACCCCAGTGCCCTTCGCTGGTTCTCCACAATTTCTTCTGGGACCACCGAGCCCCAGAGTTTCTTCCTCTCTCTGCAATAGTCTTTCTTGGAAGGGCGGATGGCCAGACAGCTAACAGATAAGAGAACCACAGAATTGGAAGGGGCCTTGGAGGTCTTCTAGTCCAACCCCAAGCACAGGACTAAAAAC
>JAKOOJ010000005.1:1602011-1697011 GCA_022577455.1 Arizona elegans | reverse complement strand
GTAAAATTAGCATCGGGTTTGCCTGAACCAGTCCCATCCCTGCTTTTAGGGAAGAGTCAGATAAGAGACAGCCTAGCCCTCAGCTGCATAATAAGTGGAGAAAGAAGTCCAGAAAGGACCCCCCCCTGCTTTCTCAGTTGATAAAAGAGACTGTGGGAGATTTGTATTTTCAGACATACAAGATTCTATTAATGTAGCTTTAGGGAAGAGTCAGATAAGAGACGACTCAGCCCTCAGCTGCATAACAGACAGAAAAAGAGGCTCAGAAGGGACCCTCCCTAGTTTCTCAGGCTCCAAAAGAGATGGTGGGAGATTTGTACTTTCAGACATACAAGATTCTATTAATATAGCTTTAGGGAAGAGTCAGATAAGAGATGGCTCAGCCCTCAGCTGCATAACAGACAGAGAAAGAGGCTCAGAAGGGACCCTCCCAAGTTTCTCAGATTGTAAAAGAGATGGTAGGGGATTTGTACTTTCAGACTTACAAGATGTAAGTCTGGTGTTAATGTCGCTTTAGGGAACAGTCAGATAAGAGAGCACATAGCCCTCAGCTGCATCCATGGGAAGAGAAAGAGGATCTGAAGGGACCCTCCCTAGTTTCTCAGGATGTAAAAGAGACAGTGGGAGATTTCTACTTTCAAACTTGCAAGATTCTGTTTATGTAGCTTTAAAGAACAGTCAAATAAAGGAGTGCATAGCCCACAGCTACATAACGGGTGGAGGCTCAGAAGAAACCCTCCCTAGTTTCTCCAGCTCTAAAAGAGATCGTAAAAGAGAATTGTACTTTCCAATTTACAAGATTCTATTAATGTAGCTTTAGAGAACAGCCTGATAAGAGACTGCATGACCCAGAGCTGCATAATGGACGGAGAAAGAGCTTCAGAAGAAACCCTCCCTAGTTTCTCCGGTTGTAAAGGAGACAGCGGAAGAGTTGTTATTTTCAGACTTGCAAGATTCTTTCAATGTAGCTTTTCAATAAGGTAGAGTTAGCTCATCTGGTCGTGTTTCCCGTCTGGTCTACCTGGTAAAGGGGACAGTCTTGGTGAGAAAAGGTGGGACTGACAGTTGTCCCATTTGCCGGCTCCTCTTGTTGACTTAGCAGATGAGATTTGATCTGACATTTGATGGACTTCCCCTCTGCTTAATGGCTGGGTGCCATGGGTGAGGAAGCCGCCCAAACAATGCTGCCCCATCTGACAGCCTCTCTCTTTCTCTTTCTCCCCCTTGCCAGGCTCCTGTCAGCTGGAGTGGAGTGGCAGAGACTGTCTTCTAGGTTGGCACCAGCTGACAGTTGGCATGGATATTTTCCTCCTCCTCCTCCTCCTCCTCCTCCTCCTTCTCTTCTTCTTCTTCTTCTTCTTCTTCTTCTTCTTCTTCTTCTTCTTCTTCTTCTTCTTCTTCTTCTTCTTCTTCTTCTTCTTCTTCTTCTTCTTCTTCTTCTCCTCTTCTTCTTCTTCTGCCATATCCATCATTTGATGTTGGCTGTCAGGTTTTGGTGTCGTCTCAAATAAATTGCATTTCCAACCAAATGCATTTATTAATCACGACAATCTGTCCCCGATTATGTTGTAGCCAACACTGACTTCCTGACCCCAAACCTTCTCTTTCCGTTCCCCAATTCTCTGCGTCTCATTGGCCATCTTCCAAATCACTCTCCCCATATCTACTACTTCAGCTCCCAGGAATGTCCCCCCTCCCATCCCATCTCCTAGGGGATATTATCTTCAGGGAAAATAAGTAGGTGAAAAGCCAAGCGTCCTCTTGCCAGCTGTCCCCTCTTCTCCTCCTTATGTCAGCCCTGGAACGAATGTAGTTTGGAGTGCTGACATTGGCGATCATGTTGGCAATCCTGTTCAATACTTTCCTGGCATTCCTCAATTGTGGTCCTAAGTCAAGGACTACCGTAATTCAGGCACTTGTCAATCAATATGTATTTATGATGGTGGCAGCATCCTGGAGTCAAGTGATCTCCATTCGTGGACTTCCGAGCCGGTTTCCGACAAGTAAAGTCAATGGGAGACTTTACGACTGCAGCAATTTATTTAACGGCTGTGGGAATAGGGCCACACCATCCGGCATGGCTCCCTTAACAACCGCTCTATTTAGCAACAGAAATGCTGGTCCCAACTCAGGTCCTCCGTCAAGGATGACTTGTATTTTGACAGCGGGTTTTTACGATTAAAAAGTGAGCAATTACAGATAGTCCCCGACTTACAACATTTCATTTAGTGACCATTTTACAAAGTTACAACGTCAATTAAAAAAGCGAGTTAAGACCGTTTTTCACACTTACGACTGTTGCAGCTTTCCCACGGTCACGTGATCAGAATTCAGATGCTGGGCAAATGACTTCTACTTATGACGGTCGTAGTGTCCCATGGTCACGTGATCCCCTTTTGCGACCTTCTGACAGGCAATGTCCACGGGGAAGCCAGATTCGCTTAATGACACTATTTCTGACTTATCAACTGGAGTGATTCACTTAACAACGGTGGCAAGAAAAGTCATAAAATGGGGCAAAACTCACTTAACAAATGTCTCGCTTAGCAATAAGAATGTTGGGCTCAATTGTGGTCGTATGTCGAGGACTACCTCTGCAACTGGTATATCACTCCGATTTGTCCATTTGTCTGAAGTGGTGTAGGGTTTCCTGCCTGAGCAGGGAGGGGTTGGACTAGAAGACCTCCAAGGTCCCTTCCAACTCGGTTATTCTATTTTATTCTATTTATCAAGGCTCGGGTGAAAAGCTTTGGGTTCACTGATTTCATTCCCACGAGGTTGCTTAAACTGCTCCGTTTTTTGACCAAGGGCAGAATTTGTCCCAACAAAGAGATTGAGTTGGTTGAACTCTGCTTAGCTCAGTTCCACGTTGAAGGTAGCCATGAACTTGACCTGTTGGATTCATTTATGGTCAGCTGGCCTATTTGTGCTGACCAAATGAGCCGCTTCTGCAGCCCAGAGAAGGTAGATTCACATACTGTAGCAACCAGTTCGCCCAGCACCGGAAATGTGAGCATGCCAGGGGTGGGTTTTAATTTTTTTTACTACCGCTTCTGGGCGTGGCTTATGTTGTGGCCGTGGTTCGATGGTCATGTGACAAACAATTCTTTAGATTTAGCAGGGGTTCTGGTCTACCAGGCTTTTAACTGCTTGCAGAGCCGTACCGGTCTACCCATTTGTTTTTGGAGCGCCCTCGTCTACCACCACACAGCCATTTACCGCTGATCAGCTGTAGGGCGGCCCTTTGAAGCGCCACGGCAAGAGTTTAAACAGTTTTTTGCCGCTCTGCCACCACGGAGAGCATCGGAAACTGCTTGCAGGCAGCTTGGCCTCAATTGCCAATGTACCACCACCAAGCGGTTTCCAAGGAGCAGATCGGTTCTAGCCCATCAGCTGGGAGGCTTCTTGGCTTCTGAATTTAAAGCTACAGTGTCTTGTTTTTTTCCCCTCTTCTTTGTCAAGCGAGCCCTGATTTTTTCCTTCTAGCCGATCAGCTGGGACTCAGGAGGCAGCGAATAGATTGGGGGCGGGGCCAGGCAGAGGTGGTATTTACCGGTTCTCTGAACTACTCAAAAATGTCCGCTACCGGTTCGCAAGAACCGGGGAGAACCGGTAGCAACCCACCACTGGAGCACACGCACCGTCCGTGCATGTGTGTGACATAAAACAACACATCAATTCGCTCGCTTGTGCCATCTGCACATGTGTGCAGGGTCAAAAACACAGCAATATAGGACGGGATTGTGCCCAGGCAGATGGGCAGGCCCACCCACAAGTCGCTACTACCGATTTGCCCAAACTGGCTGAATCCCACCTCTGGTATGCAGGCATTAGAGCAGGACATGGATCGTAAGCAGTAGATGTAGGACCACATCTGCCCCTTTCGCTACCACTTTATAAGGCCTTGGTAAGGCCACACCTGGAATACGGCATCCAGTTTGGGTCACCACAATATAAAGAATGTTGAGACTCTGGAAAGAGTGCAGAGTGGAGCAACCAAGAGGATTAAAGGCCCAGAGGCCAAAAATTATGAAGAACGGTTGCAGGACCTGGGAATCTAAGAAAGATAAAGTCTAGGGTTGACATGTTAGTAGTCTTCCAATATTTGACGGGCTACCACAAAGAGGAGGGGTCAATTTATTTTCCAAAGCAACTGAAGGCAGGAGAAGAAGCAACGGATGGAAACTAATCAAGGAGAGAGCCAACCTAGAAGTAAGGAGGAATTTCCTAGAAGTGAGGACAATCAGCCAGTAGAACAACTGATCTTCAGAAATTGTGGGTTCTCCATCACTGGGGGTTTTTAAGAAGAGGCTGGACAGCCATTTGTCTGAAACAGTACTATAAAGTTTCCTGCTTGAGCAAAGGGTTGGATTAGAAGGCCTCTAAGATCCCTTCCAACTCTATTTTACTGTTAGTCTAAGAAAGAGAAAGACTTGGGGTGACATGAGAACAGTCTTCCAGTATCTCAGGGGCTGCCTCAAAGAAGAGGGGGGTCAACCTCTTCTCCAAAGCACCTGAAGGCAGGAGAAGAAGCAACGGATGGAAACTAACTAAGAAGAGAAGCAACCTGGAATTAAGGAGAAACTTCCTGACAGTGAGAGAACAATCAGTCACTGGAACTCCCTCCAGAGGTTGTGGATGCTCCATCATTGGAAGTCTTCAAGAAGAGATTGGACAACTGTTTGTCTGGAATGGTAGAGGGTCTCCTGCTTGAGCCCCAAAGTCCCAACCAACTCTGGGACAAGAGATGGGGGTGGAAGGCAGGTTGCCTTTCAACAGACGACCTTAAGGACCCGACAGACCCATCTCGATATTCAAGTTGCGTGAGGATTCAGCCTGCTGGAGAAGACCGTTCCCAGGAGAAAGCATTTTCTCACCAAGCTGGAAATGTTAGAAAGGAGGTTGCGATTCTTCTGAGGAAGTGATCCGACGGGTTTCCCTTGGCAACAAGTCAGGATCTGATCCACCCACCTTTTCAGAGCCATTTTCTCTTCTTCAGCCAGGAATCCTGGCATCCGCCTGGTCCTGCCACCCAACAGAGATGGATGGGCAGGGAAGGCCGGAGGTTTGGGGTGGCAAATGAAGGCGTGCAACCCTTTTGGCAGGGATCTGCGAAGGTCGAGGAAAGAGGGAAGGTTGGAAGGAGCCAGGTTCCTGCTGACTTCAGAAGGGTTCGATCAAACCGTCTTTATGGGGCTCCAGGCTTGGTGGTTTTCTTGCAGATGTTCATTACCAAACTACATAACATCAACAGTGCTAGAAAGAAGTGAGGAGGAGGAGGACTGAGGGGTCCTTGGTGCTCTCTGAGCTGAATGCTTTTCTTGCAGACGTTTCATGACCCAACTAGGGAACATCCTCAGTCTAGAAGGGAATGGGGTTTGTTCTTTGTTTATATACAGCAGCTTCCCCTGTCAGGGTTGGTGAAGTTTTCCCCTTGGCATTTTCTTATTAGGGTATTGTTTTCTGCTTGATTGTTTGTCTGGTGTTAATCCCTGCTTATTCACTGAAGAGGTTACCCAGTTGGGTTATGAAACCCAACTGCAAGAAAACAACCCAGCTCAGAGAGCACCAAGGACCCCACAGTCTTGTTTCTCCTCCTCCTCCTCCTCTTGCCCTGCTCCTTCTTTTCACCTCCTCGAACTGCACTGGTACTGATGATGTTACCTAGTTGGGTCATGAAACATCTGCAAGAAAACAACCCAGCTCAGAAAGCACCAAGGACCCCACAGTTGTCGTCTCCTCCTCCTCCTCCTCCTCCTCCTCCTCCTCCTCCTCCTCCTCCTCCTCCTCCTCCTCCTCCTCCTCCTCCTCCTCCTCCTCCTCTCCTCCACAGACCTCACTCCCTTCTAACATTGATGATGTTCCCTAGTTGGGTCACAAAATTTCTGCAAGAAAACCACCACGCTCAGAGAGCACCAAGGACCCTACAGTTCAACCCTGAGCTACTAAACCACCTTCCTCAGCAGAGGCCTACAGAGACTTGTTCAAGAGAGGGGCAGCCCCCAGATCCAAGTTGTGGCCGGAACTGGGGAAGTGCAAGCATTCAAGGCAAGCTTGACCTCTTCTGGCTACGGACCTGAACTTCTCCAGCTTGCATTTTGGGCCGGAGAACCTCCCCAAAGGTGCCACCCTCCAAAAGCGAGCTTCCCAGCTGCCTTGCTCCCCAGATCCTTCCCTTCTCCCCTCCCCTTTGGGATAAAGGCAGCTGGGCCTCCCCCAATGTGCTGCTTTCCCAGTAGCTGGGCGCTGCTCCAGTTGCCCAATCCTTCTGGGTCCCGCCCTGCCCAGGGTGGGGCGGCGTGTGGGATAAACTGGATTCCTGCAGCGCTGGGGAGTCTACCTCCCAGGGATAGATTTAATAATCCGTTGCCTTCCATCGCAAAGCTGCTCATTGTAAATAAATCTTTCATCCTGGCAAGGCGTGGCGGTGGTGGAACATTTGCAGGTTTCCCAACCCTGGCGTGGCTAAGGTTGCTTTCCCTATCCTGGACCTGCAGGGCCCAGGGAGGGGCTACTCCACCTGGGGGGTGGGGAGGGGGCTCCCTTCGCCAGTAGACCCAGACCCTCTGATGCTCTCCCAGATGTAGCAAAAGTTCCCCCCCTCCCCACTCGCCCATCACCTCCTCCTCCTCCCTGCAGAAGGAACCTGCCCTGCCTGCCATCACAGGTATAGGAACTGTCACAACAGCACCTCCTGCTGGTGACCAGAGGAACAATGCACTCCAAGCACCGAAGGACCCTTTTTGGGGGGGGGGGGGGTTCAATTAACTCTAAGGCAGGTTGAAGGGCTCGCCCCCACCCCCACCCCCCAAGGAGATGTCTGGATCAGAAAATGCATGGAGTAAATACAGGCAGTCCTCGATTTACGCCCACGGACCCATTTAAAAACATTTTCTGTTGCTAAACGGGACAGTTAAACAGCTGTTTTCCTGTTGCTAAACGGGACCATTCTGGAGGGAGTTTTGTCCCATTTTATGACCTTTCTTGCCATCGTTGCAAAGCGAAATGCTGCAGTTCTCAAGGTAGTAACTCGGTTGTTAAGTGAATCTGGCTTCCCTCCTTGGCTTTGCTGGTCAGAAGGTCGCAAAAGAGGACGTCACGACCGTCATAAGTTTGAGTCGCTTGCCAAGCATCTTGAGTTTTGATCCCGTTTCCGTGAGGCTGCTGCCACGGTCATAAGTGTGAAAAACGGTCATATAAATCAAGTTTTTCAGTGCTGTTGTGACTTTGGAGGGTCACTAAATGAGCTGTTGTAAGTTGAGGACCAACTGTGCTCATTGGATAAGAAGCAAGAGGAGAACATAACAGAGAAGAAGTAAAACACAAGAGGCCGGTTAGTTTTCTGAGTTTAATTTCTTCCTCCTGCCCTCAGACAAAGTTTGGTGGTTACCTTCAAATCCCCCTCCGTTTCCTTTCCATGCAATGGCCCAAATCCAGTTTATTTTATTTATTTAAAAGATTTACCCTTCTTTCAGCCCACTCTGCTGTTCCAAAGTCCAAAGGCTTCTTCTCTTTTCAAAAGCTGGGAGGGGGGCGGGGAATCAAGAATGTGCATTTCCAGCAGATTTGCACCCGAGACCGGTTCGGCGTAGAGGAGCAAGAAGGAGCCTTAATCAGGAGTACAGAAATGTGGGGTGTAGACCCAACTAGGGAACATCATCAGTGCTGGAAGGGAGTGGGGTTCAGTTCCTTGTTTACTTAACCTCACTCCCTTCCGGCACTGATGATGTTCCCTAGTTGGGTCATGAAACGTCTGCAAGAAAACATCCAAGCTCAGACAGCACCCAGTCCTCCTCCTCCTCCCTCCTTCCAGCCTTGATGATATTCCCTAGTTGGGTCATGAAATGCCTGCAGGAAAACCACCAAACTCAGAGAGCACCAAGGACCCCACAGTCCTGCTCCTCCTCCCTCCCTCCCTAACTCTTCCTCCTTTTCCTCCTCCTCCATTTTTTGTTCCAAGACCAGGGGTCCCCAAATTTGGCAGAATTCTCCAGCCAGCTATGCTATGCTGGCTGGAGAATTCTGGGAGTTGAAATCCACAAGTCTTAAAGCTGCCAAGTTTGAAGACCTCTGTCCTAGACAGTGTTTCCTAACCTTGGCATCTTTTAAAATGTGTGGACTTCAACTCCCAGAATTCTGGGACTTGAAGTCCATACATCTTGAAGTTCCCAAGGCTGAGAAACCCCGATTTAGCAAATTAGCTAGTTGTATTTGTTGTAGTTGTTAGATTGGGCACAAGGTGATGGGCATACCATAGATGAGTGCCAACACCTTCCTCCTTTTCTTCCAGATGGAAGGCCCTTGGGAAATATGGTAAACCCACAATTTCATTTCTCCATTTTATGCTTGAAGGAGGTTAGCCAGCTCTTTTCATTCTACAGGAACCACCGTTCCCAATCTTGGCAATTTCCCTCCAGCTTCGGAGTGGGACAACCACCATCCAATAACTGCTGGAATGGTTGTCAACGATGATGGACTTCTGGAAAACTCAAGCAGGTTTTTTGAGTTGGGAGAAGAGAGCCAACGGATCAACTGCCCTGCAGATTTAATCAATCAATCAGAATAGACCTGGAAGGGACCATGGAGGTCTTCTAGTCCAACCCCCTGCTGAAGCAGGAGACCCTACATCATTCCAGACAAGGAGCTGCCCAGTCTCTTCTTAAAAACCTCCAGTGATGGAGCACCCACAACTTTGGTGGCAAGCTGTTCCACTGGTTAATTGTCCTCATTGTCAGAAAGTTTCTCCTTAATTCCAGGTTGCTTCTCTCTATGACTTCAATCAGAATAGAGCTGGAAGGGATCTTGGAGGTCTTCTAATCCAACCCACTCCTCAATCAGGAGATCCTACATCATTCCAGACAAGTAGCTGTCCAATCTTTGGAAACTAATCAAGGAAAAAAGCAACCTGGAATTAAGGAGAAACTTCCTAACCATAAGGACAATTAACCAGTGGAACAACTTGCCACCAGAAATTGTGGGTGCTCCCATCACTGGAGGTTTTTAAGAAGAGTCTGGACAGTCACCTATCTGCTTGGGCAAAGGGCTGGACTAGAAGACCTCTAAGGTCCCTTTCGGCTCATTCATTCATTCACATTGGCCTCCTTGGGCTCTCGCTTCGCAAGCTCCAGAAAGTTCTGGAGAACTTCATGGAGGAGGAGATGGAAGAGGTAAACCAAGGGACCCTCTAAAGAAGGGTCCCACTGCCCGTTTCACCCCGTCTTTAAATTATTACCAAGGCTCTGTACAAAAATAAAAAGGGTTCTCATAAGATTTACAACCAATATTATTAAATAAATATTTGGGGTAGAGAGTCCTTTGCTTGGTTCATAGTTCATCCTTGGGGTTGATGCCCAGATCGGTGGGACTGAAGCGTTGTTGGTCTAACAAGGCGATGATCTTGTCAGCATGGATTCGCTCCTGAAGGGAAAAAGAGAAGGGACAAGAGGTGAAGGCTGACCCAAGGAGGAAGGGCAGCCCCACCGTCCTCAATCCGGTCTGGAAAGACCATTTCTTATTTGTTAAAATTTATTTTTCACTGTGGAGTTACTATCTAGGCAGTTTACAATAATAAAAAAGGGAGGAAATGAACAGAGTGTAAGAGATTATCAGAGTGGGAAGGGACCTTGGAGGTCATCTAGTCCAACCCCCCGTCCAAGCAGGAGACCCTACACCATTTCTGACAGAGGGCAGGCCAGTCTCTTCTTGAAAGCTTCCAGGGATGAAGCTCCCACGACTTCCGAAGGCAACTTCTGTTCCATGGGTTGATGGTTCTCACAGTCAGGAAATTCCTCCTTATTTCCAGGTTGAATCTCTCCTTGTTCAGTTTCCATCCATTGTTCCTTGTCTGGCCTTCGGGTGCTTTGGATAATAGCTTGACCCCCTTCCTCCTCTCTGGGGCAGCCCCTCAAATATTGGAAGATGCTCTCCTGTCTCCCCTGGTCCTTCTCTTCACTAGACCAGCCAGGACCAGTTCCTGCAACCGTTCATTGTATGTTTTAGTCTCCAGTCCCCTAAATCCTCTTTGTTGCTCTTCTCTGCACTCTTTCTAGAGTCTCCACATCTTTTCTATAGTGTGGTGACCAAAACTGGATGCAGGATTCTAGGTGTGGCCTTACTAGGGCTTTATAGAGTGGTCTTAGTACCTCCCTTGATCTTGATTGTATCCCTCTGTTAATGCAATTTAGGATTGCATTGGCTTTTTTGGCTGCTGCCGCACACGGCTGGCTCCTATTTAGCTGGTTGTCCACTAAGACTCCAACATCCCTCATACAGTCACTGGTAGTGGACTAAACAGGACAGAAGTAAAATAATAAGAGCAATAAAATACAGGTATCTCTTTTTCTCAAGGAAATCTGCATTAGTTATAATTAAATTAGGATATTACAAATTAGTTATAATTACATTAGCGTAGTGTGATGCAGCCCTGGGGCCGAGGACACCCCCCACTGCCTTATGATCCTTGTAGTCTTCTGAATTTTTTAACTTTGGTTTTCATTTTTACTCGGAGGTTTTAAACTTGTTCTTCCTTCCATTTCTAAACTCTGCTTTCCCCAAGGGTGCTTTTTTTTTCAACTGGACTTTCTGGATTTTTCTTTGAAGATGTTTCGCTTCTCCTTCAAAAAGCTTCTTCAGCTCTGACCGGATGGTGGGGAATGGAAGGATTGATACTCCTTGCAGACACAGTTGGTCCTTTGCATCAGGGGTGAAATCCAACATTTTTCCCTACCGGTTCTGTGGGCGTGGCTTGGTGGGTGTGGCAGGGGAAGGATATTGCAAAACCTCCATTCCCACCCCACTCTGGGGCCACCTGAGGGGTGCAAATGGTTCCTGTGCTCTGCATTTTTTCCTCTGGAAATCCATTCCTCCTCCCACCCCATTCCAAGGGGGCTCATCCCACATTGCGTAGCTAAAGGTCTGTAGAGATTCTCAGTCATCCTGGTCCCAAAGGTGCTTTTCTTTCAAGAGGCAACTGGACTCTCTTGTTTTTCTCTGAAGACCTTTCACTTCTCATCCAGGAGGCTTCTTCAGCTCTGACTGGATGGTTGGGGAAAAAACCCCAGAAAGCCCAGAGGCCTCTTCAAAAAAAAAAGCACTTTTGGGACAACCATGACTTGGATGGCTGGAGATCCTCAGAGACTTATCTTTGCTTTTCTTTCTTTCTTTCTTTCTTTCTTTCTTTCTTTCTTTCTTTCTTTCTTTCTTTCTTTCTTTCTTTCTTTCTTTCTTTCTTTCTTTCTTTCTTTCTTTCTTTCTTTCTTTCTTTCTTTCTTTCTTTCTTTCTTGGATTTTCATACTTTTGTATATACCTGCTTAGTAGGGCTTTCAGGCCCCCCTAAGTGGTCTTCTTTTTTTTATACAAAGTCAGCTTATTGCCCCCACAATCCGGGTCCTCATTTTACCTACCTCGGAAGGATGGAAGGCGGAGTCAACCTTGAGCCTGGTGAGATTTGAACTCGCACTAATTGCAGGCAGCTGGCAGCTAAGTGCTATTTTAACAGTAGTTTAGTCCACTGCACCACCAAGGCTCCTTGGCTCCTTTATTCCTGTTCTTAAAGTTCCCAAAGTTCCTGCTTTACAGGGTGACAGACTTTGGGTGTTTTGGATTGTCACTAGGAACAGTAGCTCCTACTTAACAATTATACAGGGGATGTATCCTTATATAATGGTAGCATCAAAGGGAGCTTCAGCGTGAAAAGGAAGTTCAGCCAAATTCTCCATCTTAGTGCCTGCAGAATGCACCCCGGTTTTTCCACTGGTTCTCTTGGTGGGGTTTTTTGTAGCCACTTGGGGGCGCTCTTCTACAAGTAATATTCCCAGGTTGTAGTTGGGATAAAAAGTGGGAGGCTGCAGCTGCTGATCAATACCCTCTAGTCTAGGAGGTGGAGGTTTCATCGCAGAAGGAGTTTGGGGGGCTCTTTTCAGACAAGCAGGTGTCCCTGAGGCAGCTGCAGGGCCAAAGTGCAGAAGCCTCTGACTTGAAAGGAAACAGGTTGGCCCACAAAGGAGCTCCCGGACTCCGGATTCTGTGTTAACATCAACCACTCTGCTCTCCTCCTTTCCTTCCTTCCCTCCCTCCCTCTCCTCCATCCTCCTTCAGGGTTTGCTTTCTTCCTTCCTTCCTCCCTTCCTCTCTCCTTCCATTCTTCTCATTCCCATTCCCCCCTTCCTTCCTTTCCTTTCCTTTCCTTCCTTTGCTGCTTCCTTCCCTACATTTCCTTTTCTCTCCTTCCCTTTTTCCTTCCTTCTCCCATGTCCTTCCTTCCTTCCTCTTGCTTTCTTCCTCTTTCTCCTTCAGTTTCTTCCTTCCTCATGTTCTCTTCCTTTTTCTCTCCTTCAATTCCTTCATTCTTTCCCTTTCTCCTCCCTTCTCTCCCTCCCTCCCTCCTTCCTTCCTCCTTTCCTTCCTCTTGCTTTCTTCCACTTTCTCCTTCAGTTCCTTCCTTCCTTCCTTCCTTCCTTCCTTCCTTCCTTCCTTCCTTCCTTCCTTCCTTCCTTCCTTCCCCCCATTTCACTTCCCTTCCCTCCCCTTCTTCCCTCCCTTGGATTCAGACTGTGGCCCAGCCAAACTCACCAGTTCCCGGTAAAGGGGGTTGAGGGTGAACCACAGAGCGACGGCGCAGCGCTGTCCTTTGGTGACGGCCTTGACCCCGTGGGGATTCTCTCCTCCAGAGGAGAAGCTGACCATTCGCCCGCACTTGGGTCGGATGGAGGCCTGGAAGAAGGAGGGGAGGGAGGGAGGGAGGCACTGGTGTCAGGTGAGGGCCAAATGGAGCTACCGGCCTCTTCTTGCCTGTCAGATACAGGTGGTCCTCAAATTATGACCATTAATTGAGCCCAAAATTTTGACAGTGGTTAAGAGAATTTGGCCCCATTTCATGACCTTTCTTGCCACCGTCGTTAAGCGAATCACTGCCGTTAAGTTAGTAAGATGGTCATTAAGTGACTCTGGTTTCCCCATGGACTTTGCTCATCAGAAGGCTGCAAAAGCAGAAATCACGTGTGACCCCAAGATACCGCAACCGTCCTAAGTACACGCCAGTGGCCCAGCCTCTGGATCTTGAACGCCTGAACTGTAAGTATGAAAAGCAGTCAGGAGGCATTTTTTTCAGTGCCACTGTGACTTTGAACGGTCGTTAAATGAACGTTTGTAAATCGAGGAGTATCTTACCTGTCCAGGTATCTACTCACCGTGACTGTCTTGGCATCCATTTCCGTGAAAATAAACTCCCCGCCTTCAAAGTCGCTGTTCATGTAGAGGAGAGCACTGCAAAAGGAGAGGAAGGACAGAAGAGGAAGGTGAGATAGAATAGAATAAAGTACAGTAGAATAGAGTAGAGTAGAATAGAGTAGGGTAGGGTAGAGTAGAGTAGCATAGGGTAGAGTAGAGTAGAGTAGGGTAGGGTAGAATAGAGTAGAGTAGAGTAGAGTAGGGTAGAGTAGAATAGAGTAGAGTAGAGTAGGGTAGGGTAGGGTAGGGTAGAGTAGAACAGAATAGAATACAGTGGAGTGGAGTGGAATGGAATAATAGGGTAGAGTAGAGTAGAGTAGAGTAGAGTAGAGTAGAGTAGAGTAGAATAGAAAATAGAATAGAATAGAATAGAATAGAATAGAATAGAATAGAATAGAATAGAATAGAATAGAATAGAATAGAATAGAATAGAATAGAATAGTTGGAAGGGACCTTGGAGGTCTTCTAGTCCAGCCTCTATATAATTCCAGACAAACAGCTGTTTCTTCCTAAAAACCATCAGGAAGGAAGGGAAGGAGGGAGGGAGGGAGGGAGGGAGGGAGGGAAAGAAAGAAGGAAGGGAGGGAAGAAAGAAGGAAGGAAGGAAGGAAGGAAGGAAGGAAGGAAGGAAGGAAGGGGAATGGAGGGAGGGAGGGAAAGGAAGGTAGGTAAGAAGGAAGGAAGGGAAAGGGAGGGAGGGAGGGAAGGAGGGAAAGAAGGAAGGGAGGGAAGGAGGGAGGGAAGGAAAGGAAGGTAGGTAGGAAGGAAGGGGAAGGGAGGGAAGGAGGAAAAGAAGGAAGGAAGGGAGGAAGGGAGGAAGGCAGGAAGGAGGGAGGGAGGGAAGGAAAGGAAGGAGATGGGAATGAGAAGGAGGAAGGAACAACAGAATAACAGAGTTGGAAGGGACCTTTGAGGTCTTCTAGCCCAACCTCCTGCTCTAGATTACTCTACTTGGTCTTGGTGAAGAGCACCTGAAGACCCTTCTTATCTTCAGGGTCACGAGCGACCCACCCACCTGTAGTCTCGGAAGGTGTAAGCTGGGGGCTCCTTCCAACACTCGTTGGCCTCGGGGTCCAAGAGACAATTGTCCGCGTGGATTGGGTGGCTGAGATCATTCCTCCGTTCCTGTTGACCTGAAGGAATCAAGAACTGAAGACCTCAAGGTGGCCCCACACAACTTTTGTGTTGCTATCTTGCTAAAACACTCCCACAAAACCTCCTGCACATCTCTAAAACCCTTCCCCAAAGCCTTTACACCAGGGATCTCCAAAGTTTAGCCACTTTAAGACTGCGGACTCCAGCTCCCAGAATTCCCTGACATGAATGCATTCTTTATGACCTGCATCCCCATTGTGATCTGCTTACTCTCTCGTAATCCCTTTCTCTGCAATCTCTCCGCTCTAAGAGATGGGAGGAAAAAGAAACAGGCATAGCTGGGTGGGGAATTCTGGGAGTTGAAGTCCTTCAAGTGGAGACCTCTGCTCTACACCAGCATTTCTCAACCTTGCCCTCTCCCCAGACTTACCTGACAGGGCCGTGCGGCAGACCAGGTGTGTGTAAGAGAAATACAGGGTGGAATTCAGCATGAAGTAGGATTCGACGATCTTCCGGGCTTTCTCGCTGACATCATAGAAGAGGCGGGCACTTTTCAAAGGGATCCGCCCCTCGCTGCCAAACTGCAGGCAAATCAAATGAGAAAGTTCTCTCTCTTCTCTCTCCCTTTTATTTATTTTGTCCAGCATATATAAGATAACAGATAAAAGTATAAACAGGATTTTGAATGCATGAAATGGATACGAATAAAAAGGGACAGTAGGACAGGGACGGTTGGCACGTGGGTGCGCTTATGCACGCCCCCTTAGAGACCTCTTAGGAATGGGGGGGGGGGTCAACAGTAGACACTTTTTCTCTTTCTCTCTTTTTTCTTCCCTCTCTCTCTTTATCTCTCTTTCTTTCTCCTCTCTCTCTTTCTTTCTTTGTCTCTCGTCTCTCTCTCTCTCCTTCTCTGTCTCTGTCTCTGTCTCTTTCTTTCTCCTCTCTCTCTCTGTCTCTGTTTCTCTTTCTCCTCTCTGTCTCTGTCTCTCTCTCTTTGTCTCTGTTTCTCTCTCTCATCTCTTTCTTTCTTCTTTTCTCTCTCCTCTCTCTCTTTCTCTGTCTTTCTTTTTGTCCTCTCTCTCTTTCTTTCTCCTCTGTGTGTCTCTCCTTCTCTCTTTCTTTCTTCTCTCTCTCTCTGTCTCTGTTTCTCTTTCTCCTCTCTGTCTCTGTCTCTCTCTCTTTGTCTCTGTCTCTCTCTCTCCTTCTCTATCTCTCTCTCATCTCTCTTTCTTTCTTCTTTACTCTCTCCTCTCTCTCTTTCTCTGTCTTTCTTTTTGTCCTCTCTCTTTCTTTCTCCTCTGTGTGTCTCTCTCCTTCTCTTTCTTCTCTCTCTCTCTGTCTCTGTTTCTCTTTCTCCTCTCTGTCTCTGTCTCTCTCTCTTTGTCTCTGTCTCTCTCTCTCCTTCTCTATCTCTCTCTCATCTCTCTTTCTTTCTTCTTTTCTCTCTCCTCTCTCTCTCTCTGTCTTTCTTTTTGTCCTCTCTCTTTCTTTCTCCTCTGTGTGTCTCTCTCCTTCTCTTTCTTCTCTCTCTCTCTGTCTCTGTTTCTCTTTCTCCTCTCTGTCTCTGTCTCTCTCTCTTTGTCTCTCTCTCTCCTTCTCCATCTCTCTCTCATCTCTCTTTCTTTCTTTTCTCTCTCCTCTCTCTCTTTCTCTGTCTTTCTTTTTGTCCTCTCTCTCTTTCTTTCTCCTCTGTGTGTCTCTCTCCTTCTCTCTTTCTTTCTTCTCTCTCTCTCTATGTGCCTGTCTCTTTCTCTCTCTCTCCTTTCTTTCTTTGTCTCTGTCTCTCTTTCCTTCTCTGTCTCTCTTTCTTTTCTTTGTCTTTCTGTCTCTCTTTCTTTTTTCTCTCCTCTCTTTCTCCCTCTTTCTCTGTCTCTCCTTTCTTTCTCCTCTCTCTTTCTTTTTTCCTTCCTTCTTTCTCCTCTCTGTGTGTGTCTCTCTCTCCTCTCTCTCTCTTTCTTTCTTTCTCGTCTCTCTGTGTGTGTCTCTCTCTTTCTCTGTCTTTCTTTCTTTCTCTTCCACTCTTTCTTTCTTTCTTTCTTTCTTTCTTCTTTCTTTCTTTCTTTCTCTCTCTCTTTGTCTCTCTCTCTCTCGTAGTCCTTGAGCCATTCATTTAATAACTGTTCAAATTTAAACGGCACTAAGAAAAGGGATTTGTGACCATTTTTCACATTCAAGTTACAACTACAACTGAGCCCAAAATTTTTGTTGTTAAGCGAGACACATTGTTAAGTGAGTTGTGCTCCATTTTAGAACCTTTCGGGCCACAGTTATTAAATGAATCACTGCCATTGCTAAGTCAGCCACATGGTCGTTGAGTGAACCTGGCTTCCCCGTTGACTTTGCGTGTCGCAAAAGGGGATCATGTGACCCCGGCACACTGTGACCGTCATAAATATGAGTCAGTGTTTTCAGTGCTGTTATAACTTTGAATGGCCACCAAATGAACTGTTGTAAATGGAGGACTACTCTACCTCTCAAGGACATATCTGGGATCAGAGCCGTGCCCATGTCTTGACGTGACCTACCTGAAAGCAGAATGCCTGAAGAGAGGCTCCTCCATCATGAGCTGCTGATGGACTTGTTCTAAACTAGCTTTGGAGGCCTCCAGAAGTTCTCACCACACATGAGGAAAAAGGTCCAGCTTGACACAACACCTTCTTACCTTCAGAGCGTTGAGGATGGTGGCTCCTTCGAACTTCTCATTCGGGGTGTGAGGAGAGGTCTTCCCCCTGTAGCCATCACCAGCCAGGAGGATGTTCTGCAGGAGAAGACCAACGGTTAGGGCTCTGGAGGCTAAAACACGTGAAGAAACGGTTGCAGGAACTGGGTTTGTCTAGTCCAACGAAGAGAAAGCTAGGGGCTGACATGATGGCATCTTCCAATATCTCAGGGTTTTTCACAAAGAGGAGGGGATCCATCTATTCTCCAAAGCACCAGAAGGCAAGAAAAGAAGTGATGGATGGAATCTACTCAAGGAGAGAAGCAACCTGGAATTAAGGAGAAGCTTCCTAACAGTGTGGACAATTAACCAGAGGAAAAGTTTCCCACCAGATGTGGGTACTCCAACACTCAGGATTTTAAGAAGAAATTGGACAACTATTGATCCAATGGATGGCATCTCCTTCAGCGTGACACCTTCAAGGGGTTGGTCTCTAAGAGGCCAGAGGCTTCATGATGAGGTCTGCTCACAGAAATGGGCCAGGCAACCCTTATGGACCTCAAATTGCCACTAGACACCTGCTCAGAGGTGTCCTCTGCTTTGGCACCCACAGACGGGCAGTTACTCACATTGGCGATGTGCTCCAGCTCCTGGCACTCGCTTGGCGAGATGACATTGTCCAGGAGGACTCGCTGCGTCCCATTCAGCTGCTGGGAATTGTAGACAAACTGGACTTCATTGAACAGAAGGGGGCCTCCTAGGCAGAGAGGGAAGGGGGGAGGAAGGGAAGAAGAAGGAAGAGAAGAAGGAAGGAAGGAAGGAAGGAAGGAAGGAAGGAAGGAAGGAAGGAAGGAAGGAAGGAAGGAAGGAAAGAGGCAGGGAGGGAGTGAGGGAGGAAGGAAAGAAGAAGGAAGAGAAGAAGGAAGGAAGGAAGGAAGGAAGGAAGGAAAAAGGAGGGAGAGAGTGAGGAATGAAGGAAAGAGATGGAGGGATGGAGAGGGAGAGAATGATGGAGAAAAAGAAAGAACGAAAAAAGAGGTAGAGAGGGAGAAAGGAAGGAAGGAGGGAGAGAGGAATGTGGGAGGGAGGAAGGAAGGAAGGAAGGAAGGAAAAGGAAGAGAAAAGGGAGGGAGGGAGGGAGGAAGGAAGGAAGGAAGCAAAGGGAAGGAGGGAGAAATGATGGAAGGAGATTGAGGGATGGAGAGAGGGAGAGAATGATGAAGAAAGAAAGAAAGAAAGAAAGAAAGAAAGAAAGAAAGAAAGAAAGAAAGAAAAAACTTATTTTAGCAGATCTAGACATTGGAAAGAGCTGTGGAGCAAGGCAAGAGACACCTTGCCTGGGGCTAATCTGAAGGTTGGCTCAAGGGCAGAAGCAGCCCTCTCTCTTTCTGACCACGGAGGGAATCCTGGCTTGGCACTGCCCATCCTTATCCTCTGGGTGGCATTTCAAGGGCAAAGAGAGGAAAAATCCAAACACGGTGGGAACAGCTCCCCCACCCACCCTCTCCCCCAAGCTTGGCTCCTTGGGGCTTTTCCATTTTTCCAGAGGCAGAAAGAACCGCTGCTTCTTTCCCCCCAGATATCTTGAGGGTCAGAGAACCCCACAGAAGGTGAAGTGAATCTATTCCTCCAAGGGAGGAGGACAAAAGCCAGACCTCCCCCTCCTCCCAAAGCCCCCTCCCTTCTGGCACTGATGATGTTCCCTAGTTGGGTCATGAAACATCTGCAAGAAAATCACCCAGCTCAGAGAGCATCCCTATATATTTTTTTCCTCCTCCTCCTCCTCCTCCTCCTCCTCCTCCTCCTCCTCCTCCTCCTCCTCCTCTCCGCAAACCCCTCTCGTTTCCAATACTGATGATATTCCCTAGTTGGGTCATGAAACGTCTACAAGAAAATCACCCAGCTCAGAGAGCATCTCTATATTTTTTTCCGTCCTCCTCCTCCTCCTCCTCCTCTCTTCCTCCATCTCCATTCTGGATGGTGCAAACAGCAAGCAAACCAGATGGACAAGGGGAGGAATGCTTTGCAATAGTTGGTGGGCAAACTATTCTCTGCCCTTACAAAATAATGCAATCTTTCCAAGAACGTGCCCACGGGAGGGGAAGCATCTGTGGAAATGGAATTTCCACGAAAGGGGCCTGGGAAAAGCATCCTCTCCTTCGCCCTGAAGCCAGCCGAAGGCCTCAGCTGGGCTGAGAATTTGTCTCCAAAGTTTACAGTCTGCAGGTTGCACAGAATAAATCTTTTTTTGACCCAGCTCTCAAAACTAACCAAGGATGGAGCTGGGTAAGTCCATTTCATTTCCTCTGGAAAATCAGAGATCCTTTCCCTCCTGCCCTCCATGCCTGTTAAGGAGTTGTGGGGCGGCCAAGCCCTAAGCAGGAGAGCCCCTAAAACAGCCAGGTCTCCAAACTTGGCCACTTGAAGACTTATGGACTTCAACTCCCAGAATTCCCTAGCCAGCGGGGGGAATTCTGGGAGTTGAAGTCCACAAAACTTAAAATGGCCAAGTTTGGAGAACCCTGGAGTAGACACACCCAATTCCTGCAACCGTTCTTGATACGATTTTGCCTCCAGAACCCTTCATGTCCAGGGAACCTTACCTTCCCGCAGGGGGTGCCCCATTTTGGACAAATCCTGCTCAGGAGGGGCATACCCAGGCTCATTGGCTTGGTGGTCCTGCAGCCCAGAAGGATCCCTGCGGAAGACAAACCAGGAGCCGCTGGTTGGATTCCCACAATAGACTAGACACCCAACTTAAGAGTCCCAAAGCCCAACTGAATGTTGACTGAACAAGCCAACATGCCAAAAGTCAATCAATTAACTTGAGATGGAACATTACAGGTAATTCCTCAACGTACGACCGCAAACTGAGCCCATAATTCATGTTGCTAAGTGAGATGTGCGTGCAGTGAGTTTTGTTCCATTTTACGATCTTTCTCGCAGCCGTTAAGTGAATCACTACCGTTATTAAATGAGCCACACAGTTGTTAAGTGAATCTGGCTTCTCCCTTGGCTTGGCTCGTCAGAAGGTCGCGAAAGGGGATCGCGTGATCCCCCCCCGGGATGCTGCGACCGTCATAAATGTGAGTCCAGTTGCCAAGCGTCTGAATTTTGATCACGTGACCAGGCTACAAAGGTCGTAACTATGAAAAACGGTCCTACGTCACATTTTTTCAGCACCATTGTAACTTTGAACATTCACTAAATGAAGTGTTTGTAAGTCGAGGCCTACCTGTGTTTGGGTTTCAGTAAAGACCACAACAGACCATTAACAGTAACAAGAGTCGGAAGGGACCTTGGAGGTCATCTAGTCCAACCCCCTGCTCATAGGAGACCTATGCTAGGGATTTGAACTGCCGAACTGCCGACTTTTCTGATCGACAAGCTCAGCGTCTTAGCCACTGAGCCCCCTAGCCAGGCTATAGGAAGGCTGGTCAGGTCCAGGTGGAGGTTTTTGAGTTGTGGGGAAGACCCACCAGCCTCAAGTGCCGTGCTGACCCCCATTATCCTTCTCTGAGTTTTGGGTACGATGAGGTGACCCAGGTCTGTTGCCCACATGCAGGTTTAATCTTGGCTAGTGTCAGAACTGAGATGGGTCCTTTCTTTTCTTTTTTTTTTTTTCCGGTTTAAAACAAACTTTATTCAATATAAAAAGATAAAAATTGTACAAAAAATTCTTAACTCTAACAATACATTCAAAACTACTTACAAACAAAACTAACAAACAGGATTACCTACCTATAATATATAAGCATACAAATATATACATTCACCTTTGCTTCTTTTATATCTTAATGACGGTGTATATTTATCACCTTTGATTTCTTACTGGAGCCATCTGGTTTCCCCCTTGGGCAGAGACTGGACTGGGGGCTCCCCTCTTTAAGTGGCATTTCTTTCACCTTCCCTTCCCAGCCGCCAGCCCTCCAAGCGCTCACCAGATCTGCCCCAAAAGGGCTTTATTTTCAAGAGGCAACTGGACTTTTTGGTTTTTCATTGAAGAGGTTTTGCTTCCCATCCAAGAAGCTTCTTCAACTCTGAGTGAATGGAAGGATTGATACTCCTTGCAGGCAGCTGGTCATTTGCATCCTTTTAGAGCAGTGTTTCTCAACCTTGGCGGCTGGACGATGTGTGGACTTCAACTCCCAGAAGGGGACTTCTGGGAGTTGAAGTCCACACATCATCCAGCTGCCAAGGTTGAGAAACACTGTTTTAGAGGGTCGTTGAGGCCACTTGGAGGTTTATCTGTGTCCTCAGGGTCCCCTGAGTAGTGCAAATGGGGGTGCAGTTCACAACACAATCATTTCAGCACTTCCAAGAAGGCTCCTTGCCCATTTGCACCCCCTCCACCATGCAGACACCCCTGGTGCCAATGGTGACTCCCTTTCAAATATTCACCAACGGCTTTTGAGATTTCTGCCCCCCTGCAAGACCCTCTGAACTGTCAATCTTCTTCAGCAGATGGTAGTTTTGCTTTCTTACCTTTGGCTGCCCAGACGAGACCCAGCGGGGTTCCAGTAGTTCTGGAAGAAGGAAGGCTGGTTGGTTAAGGCGGGAGAGACAAAGAGAGAAGGGGAGAAAGAAAGAGAGGGAGAGCGGGAGGGAGGAAGGAAGGAAGGAAAAGAGAAATGAAGGAAGTAAAAAAGGAAGGAAGGAAATTGTAATGAGAGGAAGGAAAGAAAGAAAGAAAGAAGGAAAGAAGGAAGGAAAAGAGAAATGAAGGGAGGAAAAAAGGAAGGAAATTGTAATGAGAGGAAAGAAGGAAGGAAGGAAAAGAGAAATGGAGGATGGAAAAATGGAATGAAGGAAATTGTAATGAGAGGAAGGAAGGAAAGAAGGAAGGAAGGGAAAGAGAAATGGAGGAAGGAAAAATGGAAGGAAGGAAATTGTAATGAGAGGAAGGAAAGAAAGAAAGAAAGAAGGAAAGAAGGAAGTAAATAAAGAAGGAAGGAAGGAAAAGAGAAATGAAGGAAGGAAAAAAGGAAGGAAATTGTAACGAGAGGAAAGAAGGAAGGAAGGAAAAGAGAAATGGAGGACGGAAAAATGGAATGAAGGAAATTGTAATGAGAGGAAGGAAGGAAGGAAAGAAGGATGGAAGGAAAAGAGAAATGAAGGAAGGAAAAAAGGAAGGAAATTGTAACGAGAGGAAAGAAGGAAGGAAGGAAAAGAGAAATGGAGGAAGTAAAAAAGGAAGGAAATTGTAATGAGAGGAAGGAAGGAAGGAAGGAAGGAAATTGTAATGAGAGGAAGGAAGGAAGGAAAGAAGGAAAGAAGGAAGGAAGGAAAGAAGGAAGGAAGGAAAAGAGAAATGAAGGAAGGAAAAAAGGAAGGAAATTGTAACGAGAGGAAAGAAGGAAGGAAGGAAAAGAGAAATGGAGGAAGGAAAAAAGGAAGGAAGGAAATTGTAATGAGAGGAAGGAAGGAAAGAAGGCAGGCAGACAGGAGGAAGGAAAGGAAGGAAGGAAGGAAGGAAGGAAGAAAGGAAGGAAGGAAAAAGGTAAGAAGGACCCTCCCCACAATGCACCCACCCATCCCCTCCAAAGAACTGTCCAAAAAACATCTCCCTGTATCTTTATCTCAAGATTCAGTCACAAAATTCACTCCTTGAATTCCCACTAAACCATAAATCCACCTTAAACAGGTGCAAATGCTACCTTATACACAACCTGCCATGCTTAAACCGTGTGCCGCGTTCATGCAAAGCCCTGGTCTGAATCACCTATGAAGACGGCATCTAGTCATGGAACCAGAAGACGCCCAAGAACCCCATCCTAGCTGAGTTTAGGCGGTCATGTGAATGCTGGCCCAAGTGGCTTGCAGCACCTTCACGGTGTCTAAAGGCACCTCTTTACCCAGATGGACTCCCCAAGTTCCAGAGTTGAAGTCCACAATCTTAAAATCCAGACATTTTTGCTAAGCCTAGATGCAGAAGATCTCCCCCGGCACCCGTGGCTGAAGGAGAAGTTCCTCCAAACAAGGCTGGGTTTGGCCAGGACTAAGCTATGATTCTTGGCTCCATCTGCCCTCCCACCCGAGACTCCAGGAGCCCATTCTCACCGGTTCCGTGTACAAGAAACCCAGGATGCTGGCTCCGTCCTCTAGCAACTCTGCTTCCAAGCGGTGTCTCCGGAGGAAGGTCACGGCTTCCTGGAAAATATATATATATATATATATAAAGAGAAACCTAGTTGTGGGCGTTAAGGACGATCTGTAATTCCCCACCATGAGCTGTGGAGTCCTTGGTGCCCCCTGAGCTGGGCTGTTTTCTTGCAGGCGTTTCATGACCCAACTCGATAACAGCATCAGTGCTCAGTAACCACATTGATGTGCCCTAATTGGGTCACAAAATGTCTACAAGAAAACCACCAAGATCAGAGAGCACCAAGGACCTCACAGTCCTCCTCCTCCCCACTCCCGTCTAGACTGATGGTGTTACCTAATTGGGTCATGAAACGTTTGCAAGAAAACCACCTAACTCAGCACCAAGGACCCCACAGTCCTCCTTCTCCTCCCCTTCCTCTTCTTCCTCCTCCTCCTGGCCACCACCCCTTCTAGCCCTGATGATGTTCCCTAGTTTACTTATTTATTTTATTTATTTGTTTTATTTATTTTATTTTATTTAATTTGTATCCCGCCCTTCTCCTAGTGGACTCACAGCCAGAACTAAAACACATAACAATACAAAATTTAAAATTATTAAAAGAATTATATACTTTGGCCCAAATTTAAAACAATTCGAATTTTAATTTGTATACCGCCCTTCTCCAGCAGGACTCAGTTGGGTCAGAGAGCACCCAGGACCCAACAATTCAGCCCTGATCTGCCAACATCCTCTTCTTTCAGCGCGTCCTCAATGTAAGCCCTGCAGAAGATGGCTTGTTCCTCACCAAGGCCAAGGGTCCTCGAAGTTACATACGAACCTCGCTCCCACGTCCGAGCCGCTTACCTCTCTGGGTTGGACGGCCTCCAGGTCAAGCGATCCTTCTAAGAGGCTCTTGTAATAATCCTCGTTCTCCAGGACATCTTCATCGTCTGGATGGAAGAGGAGATACGTCCTGGTGCACTCCAACGCTTGGATGTAATCACCCACTGCGAGGAGGATGGGAAAAAAAACAAACCACAATTCAGGGTTTATCTTCAGTTTGGCTGCATCCTGGCTGGCCAAATCTCAACGGAAGCAAACGAGAAATTGCTACAAGAGGTTAGCTTGAGCACAACCTGGAGAAGACGGACAACTCCGGCCAAAAGTACCGAGGGGTGGCATGCCCCCCATTTATGAAGCCCCCTCCTCCACCCCGTAATTTCTGAGCATGCTCAGTTCCACCCAGAGGTTCTTTCAATGCATCCATTCCCTTCCAGCTGCTCTCTGCTACTACCACGTATCCCATACAGTTAGTTGGTCCTCGATTTACAAACACAACTGAGCATGCAAAATTCCTGTCGCTAAATGAGACAGTTGCAAAATGGAGCTTTGCCCCATTGTACAACCGTCCTTGCGTCCTTAAGTGAATCACTGCAGTTGTTAAGTTAGTAAGACCGTTGTTAAGCAGATCTGGGTTCCCCACTGACTTTGCTTGTCAAAAGGTCACAAAAGGGGATCAGGTGACCCCGGGGGATTCTGCAACCGTCGTAAGTCCAAGCCAGCTGCCAAGCCTCCGGATTTTGATCACGTGACCACAGGGAGGTGGCAATGGTCCTAAGTGAGAAAAATGGTTCATAAATCACCTTTTTCCAGTGTCGTCGTGACTTCAAAAGGTCACTGAATGAACAGTGGTAACTCAAGGTCTACCTACAGGCAGCATTTTCCCCAGAATTCTAGTCCTCAACGTTTTTCAGGTTGAGAAACAGGAGCAGAGATACATGGTCCTTCTCTTCTGTTTCTCTCTTCTGTTGAAGTGCAGAATAGAGTTCAATTATTTTATAGCTGGTTATTTCAAATATGCATGTTATTCTTTCCTTCCTTCCTCCCTTCTTTTATATTTTTCCTTCCTTTCTTTTATTTCCTTCCTCCCTCCCTCCCTCCCTCCTTCTTTTATATTTTTCCTTCCTTCCTTCCTTCCTTCCTTCCTTCCTCCTTTCATTTCCTTCTTCATTGCTTCCTTTCTTCCTTCATTCTTTCCTTCTTTCATTTCCTTCTTTTATATTTTTCCTTCCTTCCTTCCTTCTCTTATTTCCTTCCTTCATTGCTTCCTTTCTTCCTTCCCACCCTCCCTCTCTTCCTTCATTCTTTCCTTCTTTCATTTCCTTCCTTCCTTTATTTTTTCCTTCCTTCCCTTCCTTCCTCCCTCCCTCCCTTTCCTTCTGTTATATTTTTCCTTCCTTCCTTCCTTCCTTCCTTCCTTTCCTTCCTCCTTTCATTTCCTTGCTTCATTGCTTCCTTCCTTCCCTCCCTCCCTCTCTTCCTTCCTTCCTTTATTTTTTCCTTCCTCCCTTCCTCCCTCCCTCCCTCTCCTTTCTTTTATTTTTTCCTTCCTTCATTGCTTCCTTCCCTCCCTCTCCTTTCTTTTATTTTTTCCTTCCTTCATTGCTTCCTTCCTCCTTTTATTTTTTCCTTCCTTCCTCCCTCTCCTTTCTTTTATATTTTCCTTCCTTCATTGCTTCCTTCCTTCCCTCTCTTCCTTCCTTCTTTTATTTTTTTCTTCCTTCCTCCCTCTCTTCTTTCTTTTATTCCTTCCTCCCTCCCTCCCTCCCTCTTTCTCAGCATTGACAGACCGCCTTCTCCCCCCCCCCAAAAAAAAGGGCAGTGATTTTTTTCCCCCTATCTGGTTTTGAGGCTCCCCTTTTGCCTTGGGTGTTTCGGATGTTGTGGTATGCAGCCCCCGGGATGTGTCCCCTTGCAAAGAACCCAGAAGACCTGCTCTTTCCATCAGACACGCTGAAAAGGCATCTTTGAGGGGCAGTAAGGGAGACTGCCTAACCCAGACTCTGGGTTGAAAGATCTTGAACCCAGGGCATGCATTGTTTCCCTGAACCTGATACAGGGAGTTCTCAATTTACAACCGTTCGTTTAGTGACCGTTCAAAATTGCAACACCATTGAAAAAAGTGACATGACTGGTTTTCACGCTTACGACCGTTGCAGCATCTCCATGGTCACATGATCAAAATTCAGACACTTGAGCAACTGGCATGTACTTATGACGGTTTCAATGTCCAGGGGTCACATGATCCCCTTTTGTGACCTTCTGACAAGCAAAGTCAATGGGGAAGGCAGAGTTGCTTTAAAACCCTGTTACTACCTTCCTCTTCACAAGATACACTGGGGCCCTGATTCGTCTGGCTTTTAAGAAGAGGGATAAATTGAAGGATGAAAGGTCGTTTGAGGTCTCCTGGTCCTAAAGACTCCATATTACTTTCAAGTTGGAGGCCATCTGTCTCCAAATCCCACTTGCCAAGGAATATGATAACATCTCCAGAAGATGCATCAGGGACATTAAGTGGTCTGGCTTCGAAAAAAGAGTGGCTAAATTGATGGATGAAAGGTCTTTTGAGGTCTCCTGGTCCTAAAGACTCCATATTACCTCCAGGTTGGGGGTCACCTGCCTCCAAATCCCACTTGTCAAGGAATATGATAACATCTCCAGAAGATGCATCAGGGGCACTAAAAGATCTGATTTCTAAAAAACAATTGATGGATGAAAGGTCTTTTGAGGTCTCCCAGTCCTAAAGACTCCATATTACTTTCAAGTTGGAGGCCATCTGCCTCCAAATCCCACTTGCCAAGGAATATGATAACATCTCCAGAAGATGCATCAGTGGCACTAAATCGTCTGGCTTCGAAAAAAGAGTGGCTAAATTGATGGATGAAAGGTCTTTTGAGGTCTCCTGGTCCTAAAGACTTCATATTACTTTCAAATTGGGGGTCACCTACCTCCAGATCCCACTTGCCAAGGAATAAATGTGTTCATTCTTGGTTGTCCTCTAGGAAACACAATCCTGGACTACAGTGAGCTTGGCCTGACCCAGAAGGGCTGTTCTTGTGTTTGTAGACCTGTGCATGGTTTAGCTTTTGGGTGATAACACAACTCTGATCTCTGTGCGTTTGAGGACCTCAGAAAAGCTAGACCTACCTCTGAAGTAGGCAAACTGCAAGAAGTCGTAATGCAAGGGCAGGAAGTTGTCAATGGGTGAGAGTCGCCCAGGCCGTGTGGCAAGTTGTCGCACACACTCGTGTTGACACAGCACGACTTGCATGCAGTGATCTGCAAGGAAGGGAGAAAACACAAGTTTTGCAACAGAAAAAACAACAATTCATTTCATTTAAGGCAACTGAGTTTCATTAGACCCCCGTACAGAATTACAGAGTTGGACGGGACCTTGGAGGCCTTCTAGTCCAACCCCCTGCACAAGCAGGAGACCTTAGAGCATCCCGATCAAATGGTTGTCCAATCTCTTCTTAAAAATCTCCAGTGATGGAGCACCCACAACTTCTGGTGGCAAGCTGTTCCACTGGTTAATTGTTCTCACTTTCAGAAGTTTCTCCTTAATTCCAGGTTGTTTCTCTCCTTGCTTAGTTTCCATCCATTGCTTCTTGCCCTGCCTTCAGGGGCTTTGGAGAATAGGTGGAGCCCCCTCTTCTTTGGGGCAGCCCCTCAAATACTGGAAGATACTATGCCACCCCTGGTCCTTCTCTTCCTTAGACTAGAGTCATACCCAAATTCCTGCAACTGTTCTTCGTATGCTTTATCCTCCAGTCCCCTAATCATGTTGGTTGCTCTTTTCTGCTCTTTCTAGGGTCTCAACATCTTCTTGAGTGAGAGCAATCAACCCAGAAACTCACAAATGGTGTAGGGTCTCCTGCTTTGGCTGGGGGTTGGACTAGATGACCTCCAAGGTCCCTTCCAACTCTGTTGTTCTATATTCAGCGGAACAGATGTTGCCTTCAGAAGTTGTGGGAGCTTCATCCCTGGAAGCTTTCAAGAAGAGGCTGTCAATGGTTAGATGATAAAGCATGGTGATGAAATATTATATATGAAATGAAATTTGGATAAAATGTTTAAACACTTGCCTTTTGCTAGAGGAAAGAACATTTGCCATATAATGAGATTTTGAAAATTTTAAAGCACGAAATGATTTTAACCGATCGAAATACTGTCTGTAACTATTTGGAAGGATGATGTTTTTTGTTGTTTTTGTTTAAAAAATAAAAGACTTTTTACAAAAAAAAAAAAAAGGGAAGAGAAGAGACTGGGCTGCCCTCTGTCAGGAATGGTGTAGGGTCTCCTGCTTGGGTGGGGGGGTTGGACTAGATGACCTCCAAGGTCCCTTCCAACTCTGTTGTTCTATATTCAGCGGAACAAAAGATGCCTTCAGACGTTGTGGGAGGTTCATCCCTGGAAGCTTTCAAGAAGAGACCGGACTGCCATCGGTCAGACATGATTATACAGGATCTCCTGCTTGGCTGGGAGGCTGGACTAGATGACCTCCAAAGTCCCTTCCAACTCTGTTAATCTGTTAATTTTTCCCCCTTTCTATCACGGTGGCCAGAACTGGATGTTGTGAGACTTCCTTCCATGAGGAAAACATAAACTCACATCAGAAGAGCCTTGATAGTACAGTGGTCTAAGCACCCTGTTATTAAGAACAGCTGCCTGCAATTACTGCTGGTTCGAATCTCTCCAAGGCTCAAGGTCGACTCAGCCTTCCATCCTTTCTAAGGTAGGTGAAATGAGGACCCAGTTTGTGGGGGCAATAAGCTGACTTTGTATAAATATACAAAAGGATGAAGGCTATTGCTTAACGCATTGTAAGCTGCCCTGAGTCTCCGGAGAAGGGTGGCATATAAATCAATTTTTTTAAAAAAGAAGAATAAACGTAGGAAACTCCTGGGGCAGCTTTTGAAAGGAGGGACGGAGGCTGCTTGTGGCATCTGCAGGGAGAGTCAGAGGCTGTTTTGTCCTTCGGGAGACTCTGTCAGCACATTCTATTGTGTCGAATGCTGCATTTCGAGCTATTACACAATGCCAGGCCCTAGGAACACGCAGTCCCCAGTGAATTGTGTCTGCGTGGTGGTGCAAGCCGATGAGACATGCTCCCCTGCCCACTTGGGAGTCGGAGAGAGAGAGTGCATGAGTCAGAGGGTCCTTGATTTATGACCAAATTGGGACATGGAATTTCCGTGGTAAGCAAAACGATTGTTGAGTGTATCACACCCAGGTTCACACCCCTTTCTACCACCCCAGGGATTAAGCCATTAGTCATGCGGGGCGAATCCTGCTTTCCCCACTGACTTTGTGGGTTGGAAACTGGTGGGGAAGTTTGCATTGGGAGATCACGTGACACCTGCCCCCCCCCCTCCCCTGCCTGAAGATGCTGCAATCGTCGTAAATAGAGGCCAGCGGCCAAGGCTGAGAAACACTCTGCAGGTAGTCCTCGACTTGCGACACAATTGAGCCCGAAGTTCCGGTGGCTAAGCGGAGACAGCGGTTAAGTGAGTTTTGCCCCATTTTGCAACCTTTCTTGCCACTGTTGTTAAGTGGATCACTGCAGGCGTTAAGTGAGTCCCACGGCTGTTAAGTGAATCCGGCTTCTCCATTGAGTTTGCTTGTCAGGGGGAATCACATGACCCTCTGATGTTACGACCACCGTAAATATGAGTCAGTGGCCAAGCATCCAAATGTTGAACATGTGACCATGGGAATGCTGCGACGGTCGTAAGTGTGAAAAACGGTCAAAAGTCACTTTTTTGAGTGCCCTTTTAACTTTGGTCACTAAACGAATGGTTGTAAGTCAAGGACTAGCTGTATTACATTGGGAAAACCTCCCATATCGGTTAAGGTGTATCCAGGTTGACTCTCACTGGAAGCCGTGATCCAACCCAGCTGCCCCATCTCTCTGCTTCTTTGTCAAGGGCAGCTGAGGAGGAGAAATGGTGGGGCAGGAAAGGCCCTCATCTTCCTCACCCATCCAGAGATGGGAAGGACAGGCCAGAGAGTAAGAGAATGACAGAGCTGGAAGGGACCTTGGAGGTCTTCTAGTCCAGCCCCCTGCTCAAGCAGGAGACCCTGTACCATTTCAGACAAATGGCTGTCCAGTCTCTTCTTAAACACCTCCAGTGATGGAGCACCCACAAGTTCTGGTGGCAAGCTGTTCCACTGGTTAATTGTTCCAACTGTCAAGAAATTTCTCCTTAATTCCAGGTTGCTTCTCTCTTTGATTAGTTTCCTTCCTTCCTTCCTTCCTTCCTTCCTTCCTTCCTTCCTTCCTTCCTTCTTTCCTTCCTTCCTTCCTTCCTTCCTTCCTTATCATAGGACTCCAAGGGACCTCAGAGGTTTTCCTGAGCAAGACCCATCCAGAGATGGGAAGGACAGGCCAGAGAGTAACAGAATGACAGAGTTGGAAGGGACCTTGGAGGTCTTCTAGTCCAGCCTCCTGCTCAAGCAGGAGACCCTTTACCATCCCAGTCAAATGGCTGTCCAGTCTCTCCTTAAAAAGCCTCCAGTGATGAAGCACCCACCCCTTCCAGTGGCAAGTTGTTCCACTGCTTAATTGTTCTAACTGACAGAAAAAAATCCTCCTTAGTTCCAGGTTGCTTCTCTCCTTGATGAGTTTCCACCTGTTGCTTCTCCTCCTGCCTTCAGGTGCTTCGGAGAATAGGTGGACCCCCAATTCTTCTTTGGGGCAGCCCCTCAAATACTGGAAGTCTGCTATCCTGTCTCCCCTAGTCCTTCTTCTCATTAAACCTGGGTAGGAACTAGACCTACCCAGTTCCTGCAACCATTCTTGGTATCTTTTAGCCTCCAGCCCCCCAAGAGAACTGGAGAGAAGCTCTCTTGGACCAGGCCAGGGAGCCACACTCCCCTTCCGCTGGTGGCCTTACCTGCAATGGCCTCGTAGAGAACGGCCTTATAATCCAGGTACTCGTATTCCTCAAATCTCTGGGGACCTTCGCACAAGATCCGGCACTCGGCGTCAGCAGCCTCGTAATCCTTCAGGGCCCGTTCCAGGAAGCCAATGGCCAAATCGTATTCCTCCCGGTCGTAATGCCGGATGCCGGACAGATAATTCTCCTGGAAGACACAAGAAGACACCTGAAGCCAAGGTTGAGGAGGAAACACCTGCCTCGGTGAACGACTACCTTCACTGAGTAGGGGTCGGGCTTCATGACCTCAAGGAGCCCTTCCAACCAGCCTGGGGACTCTAGGGCTCTACGCAGACGTGGGAAAGGACATCGTAGTTGTAGAGTCGGTCCCTGACTTACAACCACAATTGGGACCAGAATTTCCATCACAAAACCAGGAGGCTGTTGAGGGAGGCGCCTCCAATTTTACCATCTTGTTTGCCACAGTTGTTATCACTGCATTTGTTAAGTGACTCATGCCGTCGTTAAGTGAATCCAGCTTCCCCCAATGGACTTTGCTCATTGGAAGCTGGCTGGGAAGTCAGAAATGGCGATCACTGTGACTGTCATAAGTATGAGATGGTGGCTGAAATTAATGTGACAATGGGCCTATTGAAATGGTCATTACGTGTGAGGATCATTCTTCCCTCTCTGACTTCAGCTTCCTTCTTTCCTTCTCTCTCTCTCTCTCCCTCTTTCTTTCTTTCTTTCTCTTTCTTTCTTTTTCTCCTTACTTCCTCCTTACTTCCTTCTTTCTTTTTCTTTCTTTCTTTTTCTCCTTCCTTCCTTCTTTCTTTTTCTTTCTTTCTTTTTCTCCTTCCTTCCTTCCTCTTTCTTTCATTCTTCTTCCTTTCTTCTTTCTCTTTCTTTCTATCTTTTTCTCCTTCCTTCTTCCCTCCTTCCCTCCATCCCATCCATCCATCCATCCATCCATCCATCCATCCTTCCTATGGTTCCTTTATATGCCGCCCTGAGTCTTCGGAGAGGGGCTGCATATAAATTGAATTAATTAAATTAAATTAAATCAAATTCCTTCCTTCCTTCTTTCTTTTTCTTTCTTTCTTTTTCTCCTAACTTCCTCCCTCACTCCCTCACTCCCTTTCTTTCTTTCCTTCTTTCTTCCTTCCTTCCTTCCTTTTTCTCCTTCCTTCCTTCCTTCTTTTTCTTTCTTTCTTTTTCTCCTTCCTTCCTTTCTTCTTCTTTCTTTCATTCTTCTTCCTTCCTTCCCTTTTCTCCTTCCTTCATTCTTTCTTTCTTTCTATCTTTTTCTCCTTCCTTCCTTCCTTCCCTCCCTCCCTCCCATCATCCATTCTTCCTTCCTTCCTTCCATTCTTCTTCCTTCCTTCCCTTTTCTCCTTCCTTCCTTCCTTCTCTTTCTTTCTTTTTCTCCTTCCTTCTTTCCTCCCTCTCCCATCCCATCCATCCATCTTTCTTTCTTTCTTTCTTTCTTTCTTTCTTTCTTCCTTCCTTCCTTCTCTCTCTCTCTCACTTTCTTTCTTTCTTTCCTTTGCTTCTACCTCCCTCCCTCTCACACTCACACTCACACTTACACTCCCACAGACTCCCACAGAGAGAGACCACCTTTACCATGTGCGGCTGAGCCTCTTGGTCCACCAAGTCCACCTTCCCCGAGAGGGTCTTGTAATTGTCCAGGTCCTGCTGCATCTCCAGGTGTTCTGGGTTGGCCGCAAAGAAAGTGTGGGCAGCATTGGCCGCCTTGTCCAACTCATTCAGCTGGGAGAGAGAGAGGAAGGAAGGAAGGAAGGAAAGAAAGGAGGGAGGGAGGGAGGGGGGAGATATTAAATACCCACAATCATTTTTTTTAAAGCATCACCAAACAGCCCCAAATACCACGGAGGAATTCAGAAAGGACTTGACCTCCAAGGAAAGAACAGAGACACGCAAAGAGAAGCTACTTGAGCTTCTATTCAAAGAAACGAAGAATATCCAACTTCAATCCTTTTGCTATGACCTCATCAATAGTTTCAACTCCATTTCCAACAAGGAATGTCTGGGGAGGGTGGGGGCCACGAAGCTCCCATCTCAGCTGAGTAAATAAACATCTCGAGATGGAGGTTCACACAAGCAGGCAAGAATCCTATTGTCAGGGAGGGTGGAGTTTGGAGGAAACCAGCTTTTTCGGCTCTCCACATCCCTCCTTCAGATGTGCTGGGCTTCTGAGCTAGGTTCAGGAAGGCTGGAGTCAAAAGTGATGGAGATGGTCCCACACGCTCCAGGGGCCTCCATGGCTCAAGACAAAGGAAGAGGCTCAGATGCCCAAAGGTGCTTTTATTTCAAGAGCAACTGGACTTTCTGGTTTTTCTTTGAAGACGTTTCGTTTCTCATTCAGGAAGCTTCCTCAGCTCTGAGTGGATGGTGGGGAATGGAAGGAAGCCAGTCAGAGCTGAAGAAGCTTCCTGGATGAGAACCGAAACGTCTTCAAAGAAAAACCAGAAAGTCCAGTTGCCTCCTGAAAAAAAGCCCCTTTGGGACAGCCATGGCCTGGATGACCAAAAATCTCCATAGTCAAAAAGGCTCAGGGTTCTTCTAAAACAGCTCTGCTTCAATGAGAGGAAGACCATTAAGATCACTTAATACCACTTTTTAATGCCTTGGGAAGGCCACACTTGGAATTCTACATCTGGTTTTGGTTGCCACAATATAAAAAAGATGTGGAGACTCTAGAAAGTGTGCAGAGACGAGCAACCAGGATGATGAGGGGACTGGAGGCTAAAACCTGCGATGAACGGTTGCAGGAACTGGGCCTGGCTGGTCTAGGGAAGAGAAGGACCAGGGGAGACAGGAGAGCATCTTCCAATATCTCAGGGGCTGCCCCAAAGAAGAGGCAGTCAAGCTATTCTCCAAAGCCCCTGAAGGCAGGAGAAGAAGCAACGGATGGAAACTAATCAAGGAGAGAAGCAACCTGGAAATAAGGAGAAACTTCTTAACAGTGAGGAACAGAATAGAATAGAATAGAATAGAATTCTTTATTGGCCAAGTGTGACTGGACATACAAGGAATTTGTCTTTGGTGCCTACGCTCTCAGTGTACATAAAAGAAAAGATACATTCATCAAGAATCATAAAGTACAACACTTAATGATAGTCATAGGGAAACAGTCAATATAAATCTTAAGGATACCAGCAACAAAATTACAGTCATACAGTCATAAGTGGGAGGAGATGGGTGATAGGAACAATGAGAAGATTAATAGTAATTCAGATGTAGTAAATAGTTTGGCAGTGTTGAGAGAATTATTGGTTGATGGCTTTTGTAAAAAAACTGTCCTTGTGTCTAGTTGTTCTGGTGTGCAGTGCTCTATAGCGTCATTTTGGGGGTAGGAGTTGAAACAGTTTGTGTCCAGGATGCGAGGGGTCTGTAAATATTTTCACAGCCCTCTTTTTGACTCGTGCAGTATAGAGGTCCTCCATGGAAGGCTTTTGAATAACATAGAATATAACGGAACAGAATAGAATAGAATAAAATAAAATACCGTGTTTCCCTGAAAATAAGACCCTGTCTTATATTTTTTTGAACCCTGAAATAAGCACTTGGCCTTATTGCCATGCGCTCAAAAGCCCAATTGGGCTTATTATCAGGGGAGGTCTTATTTTGGGGAAAACAGGGTAACAATTTTAGGACAATTAACCAGTGGAACAGCTTGCCCCCAGAAATCGTGGGTGCTCCATCACTGGAGGTTTTTAGAAAGAGACTGGACAGTCACTAGTCTGAAATGGTAGAGGGTCTCCTGCTTGAGCAGGGGGTTAGACTAGAAGACCTCCAAGGCCCCTTCCAACTCTGCTATTCTGTTAAGAGAGATCCAACCTGGAACAGGAGAAATTTCATGGCAGTGAGAACAAGTAACCAGTGGAACAACTTGCCACCAGAAGTTGCGGGTGCTTCATCACTGGAGGCTTTTAAGAAGAGACTGGACCACCATTGGTCTGAAATGGTATGGGATCTCCTGCTCGTGCAGGGGGATGGACTAGAAGACCTCCAAGGACCCTTCCAACTCTGTTATTTATGTTAAGTAGTAAAATGCATTTACTCAAAACGCTTCTACTTCACCATCCCAAGATTTAGTTGGCCACAATCCTCCAACATCTGTTTTCATAGTGGAACGTGGTCCGTATCTTGGAAGGACCTCCAAAAGCCCACACGAAAAACTGTCCCAGCAACTTCCCTCGAAGGAGAGACGCCAAAACATTGTATAAAGTTTTCAAAGCTCCTCAGAGAATTGCTCAAGAATTGGGCTGCGTGGAAGGCAAATTCTTTATCTGCTTAATTAATCAGACCATCTTTGGAACTAACCCAGGCATTCATTCATTTCCCAACAGTAGCCGTTTGAAGATGGATGGAGTTCAAAAAGAGATGGAGAGGAGGGGATGGAGGTAGCATTGTTGGTGAAGAAGGAGAAAAAGAAGAAGTGGTGGTGGAAGGAAGAAGAGAAGGATATGAAAGGGAAGGAGAAAGGGTGGTAGTGGTGGAAGAGGAGAAGTTAGGGATGGTGGAAATGAAGAAAGAGGAGATCAAGAAGAAGAAGAAGAAGAGGTAGAGGCAGCAATGGTGGTGGTGATGGAAGAGGAGGGGGGAGAAGGTTAAGAAAGAGAAGGAGTAATCATAGTGGAAGAGGAGGAGGAGGGATGGTGGAGCTGAAGAAAGAGTAGATGCAGAACAAGAGGAAGTGGAGGTCGCAATAGTGGTGAAGAAGGAGGAGAAGATGAGCTGATGATGGTGGTAAAGAAAAAGAGAAGGAGAGGAAGAAGGAGAGATAAAGAAGGAGGAGGATGAAGAGAAGATGGAGGAGGAGGAGGAGGAGGAAGAAGAAAAGACGAGGAAGAGGAAGGAGAAGGAGAAGGAGAAGGAGAAGGAGAAGAAGAAGAAGAAGAAGAAGAAGAAGAAGAAGAAGAAGAAGAAGAAGAAGAAGAAGAAGAAGAAGACAACTGTAGGGTCCTTGGTGCTCTTTGAGCTCAATTGTTTTCTTGCAGACATTTTATCACCCAAGTAGGTAACATCATCAATGCTAGAAGAGAGACAGGTGTGTGGAGAGGAGGAGGAGGAGGAGGAGGAGGAGGAGGAGGAGAACCTGGCCTCCTGCATGTCCTGGAATGTACAAGGTAGGGCACGGCTTGGCATGGGGCATGGTTTCCTCCCCTGGCAGTTCTTGCCCAGACGTGCCTCCTTGGCACAACCTGGATTGGGGCGGGGGGGAGGCTGTGCCCTTGAAGAGGGCTAGTCTGCAGCTGAAATGCCCCAGGGCACCTCGGTGGCTGCCTTGCCAAGCCCTCAGCAGGAAAGACGGAGGCTGCGGAAGGAGATTTATTCTGTGCCCTTCCTTGCCCTCTTTTTGGCTGAAGATTAGATTGGCAATCCTGGACAGATGCTTAGAGAAATTAAGTGGACAGGGAGCTAATTTTGGGCAGATGTTTGATTGACCCAGTAAGGAGGGAGACCAAACCCATTTAGAACACATTGCCTAAGGCAAAACTCATTGGGGTGCTTCCCCCAAACTCTCACCCCACCCCTGGTGATCCTAGTGCCAAGGGGTGAAGTCTTGGCACCCCAAATAAGGGTGCTGAGGACGTGACGGGTTGAATTGTGCCAAGACCTGGCATGAAGCAGCCATTTTAACTTGGAATTTGGGAGGGTTGATTGCCAAAACTGCTGCCCCCCTATGTGAGACGGGGGAATGTTGCTGTAAATCAGAGTTTTTTAATCTCAGTGATTTTAAGACCAAGTGGATGTTAACTCCCAGAATCCTCCAGTCAACAGCATGGGGGGGTGGGGGGAATTGAATGGAATTGAATTCTGGGAGTTGAAGTCCACCCGTCTTGAAGTTAGTTGTTCCCGACTCTAGGGGGCGGTGCTCATCTCCGTTTCAAAGCCGAAGAGCCAGCGCTGTCCGAAGACGTCTCCGTGGTCATGTGGCCGGCATGACTCAACACCAAAGTTTCACGGAACGCTGTTCCCTTCCCACCAAAGGTGGTCCCTATTTTTCTACTTGCATTTTTACCTGCTTTCGAACTGCTAGGTTGGCAGAAGCTGGGACAAGTCACGGGAGCTCACCCCGTTACGCGGCACTAGGGATTCGAACCGCCAAACTGCCGAACTTTCGATCGACAAGCTCAGTGTCTTAGCCACTGCGCCACCACATCCCTCTTATATATCTATCTATCTACTCACACACACACACTACCGGTAGTCCTCAACTTACGATCACAATTGAGCCCCAAATTTACATTGCCAAGTGAGACATTCGCTAAGTGAGTTTTGTCCCCTTTTATAACTTTTCTTATCACAGTTCTTAAGTGAATCGTTGCAATTGTTCAGTTAATAACACGGTTGTGAATTGAATCCAGCTTCCCCATGGACCTTGCTTGTCGGAAGGTCGCAAAAGGGGACTTTGCGACTGTCATAACTACGAGTCAGTTTGCCAAGCATCTGAATTTTGATCACGTGACTCGGGATGCTGCAACGGTCGTAAGAAAAATGGTCCTAAGTCACTGTTTTCAGCGATGTTGTGATTTAGTGAACGGTCACTAAATGAATTGTTGTAAGTCGAGGACTAGCTGTACAATACTGAAAGGAGACCCTTCTATCACCCATTATATAGAACATAGCTCTTGTGTTATATTTTGAAAAACTTTTGCCGCCTGGAATTTCAACCGAAGGATGGTTTGGAAATTTGGATGAAAAGATGAGTTTATATGTTTCCTTTCCACACACACACACCTTTTTTTTTTGCCTAGCATGAAGCAAAACGACAAAGGTTAATTTAATTGCATAACATGATGGCATATAGAAATATTAATTTTTACTGGAGCATAAGGCATGCATGCTTTTGTGAGGTGGGGCGGATGCATGGAATATATTTTTTAAAAAATGTGCAAATACCACACAGCATTATGGGTTACTTACACATCTCAAATAAAAGATCTGCCAGTTATCATGGAAGGATTAGGAAGAGAGGAATTGGACGACTAAATATTGGTATTTTTCCAAGTTAATAAGATTGACTCAGGACCCAGGTCAAGTGTCTTGTGTGAATGCAACCCTTTCACTTTTCAGCCCCAGAATTCATTAGAGACGGAGGCCCTTTAACCCGGAGACGCCTTCAACTCTGCCCCTTTGCAAGGGGGGGGGTCTACTCTACTCTACACAGAGCTTCTTCCCCCAACTGTAGCTCACCAACAATCATCACATACAGGGAGTCCTCAACTTACAACCGCAAATGGAACCAGAACTTTCGTTGCCCAGCGGTGCAGTCATGAAGTCAGCTGATCTTTTTTTTTTTTGCCATGGTCGTTCAGTGCGTTTTGCCCCGTTTAACGTCCTTTCTTGCCACTGTTGTTAAGTGAACCACTGCCATTAATAAGTTAGTCACCTGGCTGTTAAGTGAATTTGGCTTCTCTGTGGACTTTGCTTGTCGTAAAAGGTTGCAAAAGGGGATTGCATGACCCCCAGGCTGCTGCCACCGTCATAAATATGAGTCAGTTGCCAAGCGCCTGAATTTTGATCATGTGACCATGGGGATGCTGCAATAGTTGTAAGTGTGAAAAATGGTCATGAGACACTAATCACACTGTGATCACTTAAATCTGAGCCAGCCGTGTGTTGCAGCTGCCAAAAAAGCCAACACAGTTCTGGGCTGCATCAACAGAGGGAGAGAATCCAGATCACGTGAAGTGTTAATACCACTTTATAAGGCCTTGGGAAGGCCACACTTGGAATATGGCATCTAGTTTTGGTCGCCACGATGTGAAAAAGATGTGGAGACTCTAGAAAGAGTGCAGAGAAGAGCAACAAAGATGATTAGGGGACTCAAGGATAAAACATATGAAGAATGGTTGCAGGAACTGGGTATGTCTAGTTTAATGAAGAGAAAGACTAGGGGAGACAGGATAGCAGTGCTCCAATATCTCAGGGATTGCCACAGAGAAAAAGGAGTCAAACTATTCTTCAAAGCACCTGAGGGTAGAACAAGAAGCAACGGGTGGAAACTAATCAAGGAGAGAAGCAATTTAGAACTAAGGAGAAATTTCCTGACAGTTTAGAACAATTAATAAGCGGAACTACTTGCCTCCAGAAGTTGTGAATGCTCCAACACTGGAAGTTTTTAAGAAGATGTTGGATAACCATTTGTCTGAAGTGGTGTAGGGTTTCCTGCCTGGGCAGGGTTTTTTTTTAAAATTTGATTTATATGCCGTCCTTCTCCGGAGACTCAGGGCGGCTTACAATGCGTTAAGCAATAGCCTTCATACTTTTGTATATTTATACAAAGTCATCTTATTGCCCCCACAAACTGGGTCCTCAATTTACCTACCTTAGAAAGGACGGAAGGCTGAGTCAACCTTAAGCCTGGCGAGATTCGAACCTGCAGTAATTGCAGGCAGCTGGTCTTAATAACAGGGTGCTTTAGACCACTGTACTACCAAGGCTCTTCCAACTCTGTTATTCCATTCCATTCTATAATCTGTGGGAGAGACGTGTGTGTCTCTCTTGCGACACAACAGTTGTTGCCTCCTGAGTCCTCCCGTGACCCCTGCAAAGAACGAGCCGATGACCAAGCCTTTTGAGGTCAGTTTAATTAATTGGTTACTTAATTCTGCAGCAGCCGCCACCGCTGAGCATTTGAACAACATGTTATGCTCATTGCTGAGATTATAATGTGAACCATGCTCCCGGTTTCCGGCTTCTGAGAAGGAAAGCAATTTATCCTTTTCCAGGATAAATAAATAAAAACTCAGGGGGTGAATTCAGCCAGGCTTTGCACACGTACACACAAATGCAAAGGAATATTGTCATGCTGTTCTTTGGGGGATCAGGAGAAGGAAAAAATTAAATAATTGCTGTGTTTTCAATAAGGCCACACATGCTCAGGAAGGGGGCAAAGAGGCTTGTAAGTGAACTTCTACTCCCCAAATTATCTTGAGCCGTGCCTCTCCTAGGATCTGAACGTGGGGACACCTTGCGGTCATCTAGTCCACCTACACAGAGCAGGAATCTGAGTCTCTGAGGATTTACCTGGACTTTTAATCCCAAAATTGTCTTTAACAGCCTGTAAAGATTCTCAGTCATCCAGGTCATAGTTGTCCCAAAGGTGCTTTTTCAGAAAGCAACTGGAGTTTCTGGGGTTTTGGTTTTTTTTTGAAGGCATTTCGCTTTTTATCCAAGAAGCTTCTTCAGCTCTGAGTGAAGAAACTTCCATTCCCCACCATCCAGTCAGAGCTGAAGAAGCTTCCTGGATGAGAAGCGAAACGTCTTTGAAGAAAAAAATCTGGCTCCAGAACTTAAATCTCTTTTATTCCATACCCCGCACTCTGGAATGAACAGAAATGCTGTTATTGGTCGTAAAATGGTCGTAAACTGGAGCAAAGCTCACTCAACCAATGTCTCGCTTAGCAACAAAAATTTTGGACTCATTTGCGGTCGTGCGTTGAGGACTACTTGTATTCTGTGTAGGGCACCACAATGCTCACTGTTTCACTGAGTGCCCGGATAAATACCCCAAGCAGGACTGGGCATTTTCCTCTCTCCAGCCCACCTCTCCACATTCCAGACCCCCAGTGCCCCGTGCCAGATTTGGGAGGGTTTGGGTCCCTCTTCACCCGTGGCAGAGGGAGCTCTGTGCCCTGCCCTGCCCGTGTGCCCCATCTGGCTCTCTCAGAGCATTGTCTGTCCCTGAAAGGGCTGCCCTGTTCCACCCTCTCTCGGGAGCAGCATTGTGGGGTGGGCAGTGGGCAGCTCTCAAGGAAGCCAGCCATGGCTCATGGCCGCAGCTAGCAGAGTAGTAGAGCTGGGTCTGGGAAGGAAGGCTTCTATTAGAAAAACCGTGTCCTTCTGGCCTCCCCTCCATGCGGGAGGGAAATCTCTGGGTCTGGGAGGAAGCCCCAAGCCTGCTCCTGGCCCCACCACCTGGAGGCAGGGAGTGTCTCAAACTTTTCAGCTCAGCAAAGGAAGGAAGGAAGAAGGGAAAAGAGAGAAATGAAAGAAAAGAAAAGAGGGAAGGGAAAAGGAGAAAGGAGAAAGGAAAGGAGGTGGGAGGAAGAAAAGGAAAGGAAGGGAAGGGAAGGGAAGGAAGGGGAGGGGAAGGGTGGAGAGGAAAGGAAAGGGAAAGGAAGGGAAAGGAAGGGAAGGGAAGGGAAGGGGAAGGAAGAGAAGGGAAGGGAAGGGAAGGGAAGGGAAAGAAAGGAAAAGAAAAGAAAAGAAAAGAAAGGAAAGGAGGTGGGAGGAAGGGAAGGGAAGGGAAGGAAAGGAAAGGAAGGGAAGGGAAGGGAAGGAAAAGAAAGGAAAGGAGGTGGGAGGAAGGGAAGGAAAGGAAAGGAAAGGAAGAGAAGGGAAGGGAAGGGAAGGAAAAGAAAGGAAAAGAAAAGAAAAGAAAGGAAAGGAAAGGTGGGAGGAAGGGAAGGGAAGGGAAGGAAAGGAAAGGAAAGGAAGAGAAGGGAAGGGAAGGGAAGGAAAAGAAAGGAAAAGAAAGGAAAGGAGGTGGGAGGAAGGGAAGGGAAGGGAAGGGAAAGGAAAGGAAAGAAAAGAAAAGAAAAGAAAAGAAAAGAAAAGAAAAGAAAAGAAAAGAAAAAGGAAAGGAGGTGGGAGGAAAGGAAGGGAAGGAAAGGAAAGGAAAGGAAGGGAAGGGAAGGGAAGGGAAGGAAAAGAAAAGAAAAGAAAAGAAAAGAAAGGAAAGGAAAGGAGGTGGGAGGAAGGGAAGGGAAGGGAAGGAAAGGAAAGGAAGAGAAGGGAAGGGAAGGGAAGGAAAAGAAAGGAAAAGAAAGGAAAGGAAAGGAAAGGAGGTGGGAGGAAGGGAAGGGAAGGGAAGGAAAGGAAAGGAAGAGAAGGGAAGGGAAGGGAAGGAAAAGAAAGGAAAAGAAAGGAAAGGAAAGGAAAGGAGGTGGGAGGAAGGGAAGGGAAGGGAAGGGAAGGAAAAGAAAGGAAAAGAAAGGAAAAGAAAAGAAAGGAAAGGAAAGGAGGTGGGAGGAAGGGAAGGGAAGGGAAGAAAAGGGAAAGGAAAGGAAAGGAAAGGAAGGGAAGGGAAGGGGAAGGAAGGGAAGGGAAGGGAAAGGAAGAGAAAGAAAGGAAAAGAAAAGAAAAGAAAAGAAAAGAAAGGAAAGGAAAGGAAGGGAAGGGAAGGGAAGGGAAGGGAAGGAAAGGAAAGGAAAGGAAAGGAAAGGAAAGGAAAGGAAAGGAAAGGAAAGGAAAGGAAAGGAAAGGAAAGGAAAGGAAAGGAAAGGAAAGGAAAGGAAAGGAAAACCTGAGCCAAGGACAAAATCAATGGCCAATCCTGCCATTCCTACAAGGGGAAACTGCCCCACACGAACACGAGAGCCGAGGCCAGGAGGAAGAGTGTCCGGGAACCACAAGCCACTTACGCAAAGGGCATCTTTTGGATGGTGTTCCCGGTGCCCCCCCCTCCTGTTTCTGCCAACGGGCGAGAGGCTGCTTGTGCAACCTTACTGGCTCCACTGTGGAGAGGCTGGCATTCCTCCAGGCAGACAGAGCAGCTGCTCCTGGTGCCAGCAGCCCTGTGCAAAATGCTGGGGGAGGGGAGTCAGCCCAGGGCCAGCAACCCCTCCCCCTCCCCACAGGATTTGGGGGCACTTGTTCAAAGGTTTGCAAAGGCCCGGGTTCAAGAGACCACTGAGACAATCTCCATTCACTGAACTGGCATTTATGACAATGATAACCTGCCAAATAAGCAGAGTTCTCCAGTTTACAAATAAACAAATAAGCAGACGTCCTCCACACATCTTAAAGTCTAACTCCCATCACACCAGCAACCGTCCCCCCGGAGGGAAGGTTAGTTTTAAAGCCCAGTTGTCGCAAATGTTAGGTTTTTAGTTACCGGTATGTCACTGAGGTGGCTCCTCTGCTGGCTTTTGGAGGCTGGATGGAGAACTCCTGACGCCCTTTTTCTAGCTCCAGTAGAAGAGAGTATTTGTGGCTCAGGGCTGAATTGTGGGGGCCCTTGGAGTTTGGGGGTTTTCTTGCAGATATTTCATGACCCAACTAGGTAATATCATCAGTGCCAGAAGGGAGCAGAGTCTGCAAGGAGGAAGAAGAAGAGGAGGAGGAGGAAGGAGCAGGAGGAGGAGAAGGAGAAGGAGAAGGAGAAGGAGAAGGAGAAGGAGAAGGAGAAGGAGAAGGAGAAGAAGAAGAAGAAGAAGAAGAAGAAGAAGAAGAAGAAGAAGAAGAAGAAGAAGAAGAAGAAGAAGAAGAAGAAGAAGAAACAACCGTGAGGTCCTTGGTGCTCTCTGAGCTTGATTGCTTTCTTGCAGATGTTTCATGACCCAGTTAGATAACATTATCAGGATGAGGAAGGGTGAGTTTGGGAGAATATTTTTAAACTCACCCACCCCCCAAAAATGGAGCACCTACAGCTTCTGGTGGCAAGCTGTTCCACTGGTTAATTGTCCTCACTGTCAGGAAGTTTCCCCTTAATTCCAGGTCGCTTCTCTCCTTGATGAGTTTCCATCCGTTGCTTCTTGTCCTGCCTCCTGGTGCTTTGGAGAATAGGTGGACCTCTCTCTGAATAACTTAAGAGAGAGGGTCTATCAGAGTCTTCCGGATCCTTCTCCTTTCCCTCCCCTGGGTTCAAGTTTCCATGTTGCCAAGAGGTCAAAGAGGAGTTTGAAGTCACATCATCCCTGAATCCTGCTGTGGAAATTGGCTGCCGGACAGCTGGCAGAGGACGAGGTGGAGGCGGAGGCAGCTCGGGGTCTTGAATGAGCTGATGCCTCCAAAAAAAGCCACAGTCCTCATCCACCCCCTCCTCAAAAACCCCTGCGGTCCAGCCCGGCTTCCATTGGTCCTTCATCGGCTCCCCTTTCTGTCTCCGGAATCTGATCCTTCCAAGCGGCATTGCCTTCCTCCAATCGGTCAAACTGGCTTTGACCAGTCCAGTGTCCAAAGGGCAGCCAACGCCTTTTGCAGGCTGAACTGACAAGGCTAGGTGGGATCCCAAAGGGCAGCATAGGCTAGGAACCATGGGAGTTGTAGTCTGGTGCCAATGGAAGGGTCTCCGGCTTTGGAAGTTTGTAGCAGGACGAAAAGAAAATCTTCTTTTCTATCCGTCCGTCCCCAGGTGGTTGTGTGTAGGCTGGAACTGCCTGGGTTTCTATGCCACTCTTTCTCAATTTTGGCCACTTGTAGTCGTAGCTGGATGGACTTCAACTCCCAGAATTCCCCAGCCGGCGTTTCTCAACCAAGGTTGAGAATCATTGCTCTGCTTGGTACCGTAGTTTTTGTCAAAGATGTGTAAATATGTAGAGTTTGGTCATGTTTCCACTTCTCCTTCTCCTCAACTTTTTGTCCAAAATGGTGAGCTTTGGGCATGGATTTTCATAAGCAGTTTTCTCACCGTAGCTAGTTTTTATGCTAGATAGATAGAAAGATATAATTAGATACGATAGATGATAGTTAGATGATAGAGATGGATGGAGAAAGACAACAAGAGAGATATATAATAGATATATAAGTTGGCTGCCTTACATAGATGATATAGATATAGGTAAAGTTGGATATAGATAGGTAGATTAGATAGATAGATAGATAGATAGATAGATAGATAGATAGATAGATAGATAGATAGATAGAGATAGAAAGTTAGATAGATAGATGAGAGAGAGAGAGAGAGAGAGAGAGAGAGATTAGGACCACCACAGATAGAAGATCCCCCTTGGTGCAAAATCCAGTACCTGTGTGGCACTAGGAGAAGAAAGAAAGAAAGAAAGAAAGAAAGAAAGAAAGAAAGAAAGAAAGAAAGAAAGAAAGAAAGAAAGAAAGAAAGAAAGAAAGAAAGAAAGAAAGAAAGAAAAGTCAAAGAAAGCAGCTGGCTCGTAGCTGGAGCAGGACCGCAGTGCTCCGAAAGGTCAGAGAGGAAGGAGAGGCTGTTGACATGCCTGGATTTTCTCCCAACCCTCCTGTAGAACAAATTTCCATCTTGACATACACAGTCAAGAGGCAGTTTTCTGGCACACATAAACACCACTTCTCAATTTTGTCCGAAGATTGATGAGGTGCGAGCCTCTTGCAAAACACATAAAACTCTGAAAACGGTTTTTTTTTTTCTTTAATCTTACTATTTGAGTGTTCCCAGTTAACCTCCCCGACACCATTGAAGGCTCTAACAACATTGGAATGATAAGCAAGAAAATCTGCAAGATCACTAGAGTTAGAGGAATTTATAGGAAGTCTGTCAAAGAAATACCTTTTAAAAGCGGTGGGTTTAATTTCTTTTCAACCTGCAGAGCTGGGAAGCAAATTCCCTGTGTTTTAATGCATTTTACTTCAGCAACAACAGATTTGTTGACTAGCAGTGGATAAATAAATGTTTCTCAAAATCGGCAGCTTGAAGATGGATGGATTTCAATTCCCAGAATTCCCCAGCCAGCTGTGCTGGTTGGGGAATTCTGGGAGTTGAAGTCCATCCATCTTCAAGCTGTCCAGGTTGATAAACACCAAATTAAAGCATTTTTACTACATTCCCCCCCCCCACATCCTTCAGTTTTTTCATTTAGTGGATTGTTGCACTTTTCCACCAGTAATTAATTCCTGCATTATTCATCTTAAGAAGTGGGCAAGAGATGACAAGCAAAGAAAATTATTCCCTTTTTTCATTCTACACTAAATTAATTTCCAGGATATCCCTGTCATCTGAATATTTTTTTTTTTAAAAAAATGTCTCAGTGGTATGTTAGCAAACCTGGGCTTTATTTCTGCTGTTCTTAATACCACCAAGTTTGTTGGTTATCAAGGATAAGTGGAATGAATGAATTTCTTACAAGCTTTTTTATCCTTTGCAAAGGTTGAACTCTCCAGATTTAGTGGATGCAGGCAGCCCTTGACTTACAACAACAGTTCATTTAGTGATTTATTTTTTTTTATTAGTTTAAAGGTAAAGGTTCCCCTCGCACCTATGTGCTAGTCGTTCCCGACTCTAGGGGGCGGTGCTCATCTCCGTTTCAAAGCTGAAGAGCCAGCGCTGTCCGAAGACGTCTCCGTGGTCCTGTGGCCGGCATGACTAAACGCCAAAGGCGCACGGAACGCTGTTCCCTTCCCACCAAAGGGGGTCTCTATTTTTCTACTTGCCTTTTTTACCTGCTTTCGAACTGCTAGGTTGGCAGAAGCTGGGACAAGGAACGGGAGCTCACCCCGTTACGTGGCGCTAGGGATTCGAACCGCCGAACTGCCGACCTTTCGATCGACAAGCTCAGCGTCTTAGCCACTGAGCTATCGTGTCCCTTTATTAGTTTATCCAAGTATAAAATACATTGAAAAAAAAAACATGGGAAAGTATAAAGAGAGGGAGAGATATAGTGTAACGGGAGGAAAAGAAAAAGAAAAGGGCATCGATTGTAGACTCTTTAGCGCATATGATCGAAAGTAACAACATTACAAGCACAACTTTTTGCTTTTACAAAGCTGTGCCTACAAGCCATTTCTATAACAATGAGTCTGTCTCATTTACAAAAACAGAATCAAAGTTTCATTCCCCCCGCGCCCCCCCCCTTTTGCAAACCCAAAATCCGGAAGCAATTTCAAAATAGAGACAAAATGAAATATAATCTCCTATTTGGATAAAAGAATCGGTTTAACCGTTCATTTAGTCACCGTTCAAATATACAATGGCGCTGAAAAAACTGTCTTATAACCTTTTTTCACACTTATGACCGTTGCAGCATCCTGGTGATCACATGATCAAAACTTGGATGCTTGACAACTGTTTCATATTTATGACGGTCCGAGTGTCCCGGGATCATGTGATTCCCCCTTTTGCGACCTTCCGGACGAGCCAAGTCAATGGGGAAGCCGAATTCTCTTAACAACCGTGTCCCTGACTTAACAAATTGCAGTGATTCACTTAATAACTGTGGCAAGGAAGGTTGTAAAATGGAGCAAAATTCACCGAACAATCATGTGACTAACTTAACAACCCACTGCAGTCATTCACTTTAACGATGGCAAGAAAAATTGTAAAACAGTACAAAATTCACAACAACTAGCTTGTTTCGCAACAAAAATTTTCGGCTCCATTGCAGTCATAAGTCAAGAGACTACTTGCATTCTTGGGAAAATTTACCCCTTAATAAATATCTTTATTGCAACCATCTGATTGAAAGCAATTTCAGAACCGAAGAATTCACCAGCCTAAGGTTTACACAAATGCAATTCCCCCCAAAATAAAAACCCATTGCAATTTTATTCCAAAGATGTCTGGATGTCTGATTTCTTTCAAGTAGTTTTCTGACACAAATTTTCCAGGGGACAAGCCTGCTGAATACAATGGCCCTTTTTGTGACCAAACGATCTTCAGTGGCAAGAATTGAGGGGGACGGGATTTGACTCCGATGTAAGGAACTCCCACATTCTCAAGGGAAACTCAAAGCAAACTGTTTTCCATCTCGGTGGCTCCCCCATCAGAAGCAAAGCTGGAGGGAAGGGGGGGGCAGAGGGAGAGACGGGAATTGGCCCGAAACATCCTTTAATTAAGCAATGCAAACTCGGTAATGGATTCTGTGCAAAAGATCTCAGAACATCTGTTCTGTGTCATCCCCGACAGGAAATGTTGGCGGACTCATGCATTGGCAGAAATCCCCCGTTTCTTCCTTAATAAAACAATTAAACATATAAACAGCCTTGTCAGGGCTGTTGGGACTGCCACTCCCCCCCTCCCTTCCCACAACACCGGATGGAAACGGGCAAACGAGGATGGCTTTTTATGATGGGAGAAATTTCTTAACTAAGAAACGATCTTGCAAAGTGGCCGTATCGATCTCACTCCATCACTGGAGCTTTTCCAGAAGAGATCAAGGAATCAGAATAGAGCTGGAAGGGGCCTTGGAGGTCTTCTAGTCAAACCCCCTGCTCAAGCAGGAGATCCTATACTATTTCAGACAAGTGGAAGTCCAATCTCCTCTTAAAAACCTCCAGTGATGGAGCACCTACAACGTCTGGTGGCAAGCTGTCCCGCTGGTTAATTGTTCTCGACGTCAGGAAATTTCTCCTTAATTTTAGTTCGTTTCTCTCCTTCGTTAGTTTCCATCCGTTGCTTCTGGTGCTTTGAAGAATAGCTTGACTCCCTCTTCTTTGGGGCAACCCCTCAAATATTGGAAGACTGCTATCATGTCCCCCCTAGTTCTTCTTTTCCCTAGACTAGACATACCCAAATCCTGCAACCGTTCTTCCTATGTTTTAGTCCCCAGGCCTTTAATTTAAGATATTGTGCAACCATCTGTCTCGGATGCTATCCTGTCTGAGCAGGGGGTTGGATTAGATGACCTCTAAGGTCATCTTCCATTATTCTCCGAATAATGATCGAAGCGGTTCAAAAAGTAGAGGTTTCTTTCTCTTGTCTGGTCTGCTTGCATCTTGCTAAAGTGATGATCCCCAACCAGAGAGGCCATTGCTACCGCCTTAAAAGACAAAAGATTATGCTAGACAGCATTTTCCTGCTTCACAATCCCCAGGCAAGGACTCAGTGGTGGGATCCTTCTACCACATTGCATAAAGTTTGCGTAAAGAGGCAGTTCAGTGGTGAAAAAGTAAGGTTTAGAAGGCCAGGTATAGAAGAGGTGGTACCAGGCTCAATAATAGTAACTGTGAGAGGGACCTTGGAGTCCTAGTGGACAATCACTTAAATCTGAGCCAGCCGTGTGCAGCAGCTGCCAAAAAAGTCAACACAATCCGAGGCTGCATCAACAGAGGGGTAGAATCAAGATCACCTGAAGTGTTGTGGCTCCGTTACCTGAGCCTGTGTCATCGGCAGGAGAGGACTGCGAGAGTGAAGGAGAGGAGTTGGCAAGGCCTCCCTCTCCAGGACCCTCCTCTCTGGCAATGCCTCCGGAGGACACTGAAGGCCAAGAGATAGGCCCAGAGCCAAGCACGTCCCCGCAGCCACAGGTGGACAGCGACGAAGGAGATAAGTGCTGGCTGGATCCTCGACAGCGGCGCAGGGAGAAGCGCACGCAGCAGAGGGGAAGGCGGGCCAGAGATTAGCTGAGTCACTGGACCACACCCCACAGGATATAAAAGGGAGCGTGGTGGCCAGTCAAACCTTGTGACAAACAAAGCTGAAAGCTTCCACGCCATTCTGCATTGCTGGACTTTTGCTATAGACTTTGCTGGATTATCTCTGGACTTGATTGACTCTGTAATTATTGAGCTGTTTCTTTTGATGTACCAGAAGCGGGGAGAAGTTATCTCTCCTCTTTGTAAGTAATAAACTCTTGGCAGGCAGCCACTAGGTTGCTGCCAAGTTCCGTTATCATGAGGAAAAGGATTTTGTCGGCTGGTTTGGTTTTTAACTCTTGGACGTCTGTTGGTGTGTGTGCGTGTGGGACGGGGACAGAACATGAAGTATTAATATCACTTTATAATGCCTTGGTAAAACCACACTCGGATACTGCATCCAATTTTGGTCACCATGATGTAAAAAAGATGTTGAGACTCTAGAAAGAGTGCAGAGAAGAGCAAGAAAGAGGATTAGGGGGCTAGAACATATAATGAATGCAAACCCCTCTCCCATCTAGCACTGATGATGTTCCCTAGTTGGGTCATGAAACGTCTGCAAGAAAACCACCAAGCTCAGGAAGCACCAAAAACCCCACAGTTCAACCCTGAACTGCAAATATTCTCCTCCTCCTTCTCCTCCTCCTCCTCCTCCTCACAATTCCCCCTCCTTTCTAGCACTGATAAAGTTCCCTAGTTGGTTTGTGAAACATCGGTAAGACCCCACAGTCCTCCTCCTCCTCTTACCAGCAACTCTCCCTCCCTTCTAGCATGGATGATGTCATCCCGTTGGGTCATGAAAGAAAACAGCCAAATTCAGAGAGGACCAAGGAGCCCACAGATTAAAACCAGCCCGTTTGCTGCTGGCTTGCTCCGTTTCCCAAAAGAATTCCCTCGCACACATTCTCTCTACCTACAATTCTGATTTCCACCAGGCCCCTCCGTGGCACCAATTACGTAAGAAAAACGTGGAAAGAATTTGCAAGCTCCAGGTGCTGCTTTTTATCCCATCCCAGCCGCCTGATTGATTCGGAAAGCTCTTCCACATCAACTTAGTAAAACATGGCATGCGAACATGAATTACAAGCTCAGGAGAGGAATGATGGGGAAAGGAGGAGAGAGAGAGGGAAAGACAGAGAGAGAGAGGGAGGGAGAGAGGGAAAGAAAGAAAGAGAGAGAGAGAGAGAGAGAGAGAGAGAGAAAGAAAGAAAGAAAGAAAGAAAGAAAGAAAGAAAGAAAGAAAGAAAGAAAGAAAGAAAGAAAAGAAAGCCATTTCCAGTTCCAAATTCTCGAGTTGATCAATGACCTTGAGTCACTGGGGGTTGCTTTTTAATCGACTGTGTGAGCTTGCCCAGAATTCATGCAGCAAGAAAGTAAAACGTTTGCAAAAAGGCTCAGATTGTGTAAATTCCAAGCTTGGGGGCGAGGGGGGGTGGTGAGGGTGGGAGTGGGGAGATCTGGGATGCATGCCACATTTGCTACATGAAGAACAATTTGGGATCAACCTGGGATTATCCAGGCGTTTGCCCTTTTCATCCACTGCAGAAGCAGAATTATTATGTTGGTTTACGGCGGCAAAAATTTCAAGAGGCGTTTGGTAGCATCACCAAAGCTTCAGCCTTGGAGTAAAATTTAGGAATGTTACTACCACATTCCTCCTGATTCATTTTTATCCCAAATCTTGGAACTGGCTTTAATGGGGATTAACTAATCAGCTCCACTCTCAAAAAGGAGGGGAAAAAAAGTTTTTTCAGGCTTGTTTCTTATAAGATTTGTGAGTCACCAAGAGCTGATGTGATTTAATTCAGAGGGAGCATGACAGATTTGAGTATTGGGCCCTATCCCACAAAATGCAATTCAGTGGTGAGAAAAGGAAGGTTTTATTTAGACTGTCAGAAGTAATTACGCACCCCCTCACCCAGAGAATATTATATTTCCCTAAAGGAGAAATGGAGAAACATGTTCTTAAAGGCAGAAAGCAGCCCCCAACAACCTCCAGCAGATGCCCAAAGTCTTTAAAGATGGATATTTTGTGCCCATTAAGAAAGATTGGGCCAGGCTATTCACCAACAAAACACCTTCACCTCCAGTGAGGGGATTAAAATTTACATTCCTCTCCACCCAAATTCTAAGAACAGGACTGTGACCTTTTAGGACATAATAGGATTAATCCACCACCATGGAAATAGCAAGAGACACCCAAAGCCCCCTTCATTGCACAATCCCCAGAACAGTTCAGACTTCAAAGTCACAGAAACCTATAAAGATCCATCCACTCATTCAACCATTATGTCAGCTGCCCCAGAACTGCATGCTCCTGTTGGTTCTGCTCATCAGTAAACCTTCTTTCTTAAGCAGCCTCCGTTTTATTTCCAGCGCATTTCTCCTGGCTTCGAACTGGACCAGATTTTTCTTCCAACACTTAAGCAAGAAAAACTAAATTCCAGATACAGAATAGGTGGAACCTGGCTCAGTAGCAGTAAATGAAAGAGGGATCTTGAAGTCCTGGTAGATGATCACTTAAATAGGAGCCAGCCGTGTGCAGCTGCTGCCAAAAAAGCCAACACAGTTCTGGGCTGCATCAACAGAGGGATAGAATCACGATCATGTGAAGAGTTAATACCACTTTATAAGGCCTTGGCAAGGCCACACTTGGAATATTGTATTCAGTTTTGGTCACCACGATGTAAAAAAGAAGTTGAGATTCTGGAAAGAGTGTAGAGAAGAGTAACAAAGAGGATTAGGGGACTGGAGGCTAAAAGATATAAGGAATAGTTGCAGGAATTGGGTAGGTCTACTCTAGTAAAAATGTCTTGCAGTGATATGATAGCAGTTAGAACAATCAATCAATGGCATGTCTCCAGAAATCGTGGGTGCTCCATCACTGAAGGTTTTTAAGAAGAGGCTGGACAGCTATGTCTGAAATGGCATAGGTGTGAAGTTTCCGAAAGATGCCCTAATTAATTCGTGAGCCATGAGCCAAACTTCAAAAGAAATACAGTTATTTATTAGAAGCACCATTTCGGCAATATTTGGATGCAGTTAGAACTAATCCCCGGTAGATTTACGTTCCCCTATGACCCCGTCTCTCCCCTCCTCTCTGGCCAAGTCATAAATCACATTCTCCAATTAAGCACTTTGGCTGGCTGTGAAATCCAACACCCTCTGACTTATTGCGGCAGGAAGAATGTATGGAATGCACTTCAGTTAGGGAAATCAATCAGCTCTATCAGTTCTCCCTCCCTCCTGCTCATGGCAACTTGAAAGCTTTGCAAGTTGACATTAGGATCTCCTGCTTGAGCAGGGGGTTGGGCTAGAAGACCTCCAAGGTCCCTTCCAACTCTGTTATTCTGATTTACTCTCCAAAACACCTGAAGGCAGGACAAGAAGCAACGGATGAAAAATGATCAATGAGAGAACCAACCTCATAATAAGAAAAGATTTCCTGACAGTTAGAACAATTAACCAGTGGGACACCTTGCCACCGGAAGTTGTGGGTGCTCCATCACTGGGGGTTTTCAAGAAGAAACCAGAAGCATTTGTCTGAAACAGTATAGGGTCTCCTGCTTGAGCAGGGGGTTGGACTAGAAGACCTCCAAGGTCCCTTCCAGTCCGAGCATTCCATGATCTCACAACTTTGTCCAAGCTGCAAAAAAGGGATGAAGCCGCAGGCTGTGAACTGAATGAGACCCGAGCCAAAGACACAACTCAGCAAAGACGGCAATTTAAAGCCCACTCAGGATTTCCCACATCTGCTGTGAGACGACAAAATCATTCACAACTCGTTTGTGTTGGCTTTCCTGAAGGAAATCTCCCCGGCTCTATTTATTCCACTGGCCAAGTGTTGCACGTCCATCTGTCTGAACCTCAACTGGGGAGATTTCCCTGGGAGAACGAAACTCTGAAATCTCTCGGAAAGAAATTCCGTTGTCGTGTTTTCCTTTTTGAATTGCGTTAAAGCAAGAAAACATCTCCGTGAGCTCACCGATTTTGGCAGCTCTGCTGCTACTGCCGTTCTACAGATGTGCTCGTAAGGAGAGCAGAGTCCGCTTAAACAGAGATTTTGCTTCATTTTCTTACCTAACGTCCGTTCGGTTTTTAAATCCAGTTTTTAAAATGTGCATAAATAAAACGTATGCATAATTTTGTACTTATTTATTTATTTTGTCGTGTTCCTGTACTGTGTACTGAAGGGGGTGACCCTTTGAGAGCTGTACGCAAAGAAATTTCATTTTAATGTATGCCAGTTAGCGTACATTCAAAGTGACAATAAAGTTATTCTAAGTTCTAAATCTTGACTTACGACCACAATGGTGGTGGGGAGCACAATTTTCATTGCTAAGCAAGGGGGTTGTGAAATGAGTCACACCTTTCTTTACAAACTTTTGGCAACTTTTGGTTGTTAAGTGAATCACCACAGCTGGCAACTGGATCAGACAGTCACAAAGTAAGCCCGATCTGCACATGCTGGGGGAGAAGCAGACTGGATTTCAAAGGGACACCCCCATTTTTCCACTGACATTAGACTTCAGGCTTAGCAAAGTGATGGAGCACCCACAACTTCTGGTGGCAAGTGGTTCCATTGGTTAACTCTCCTCACTGCCAGGAAATTTCTCCTTAGTTCTAGGTTGAGTCTTTCTTTAATGATCTTCCACTTGTTACTTCTTGTTCTGCCTTCAGAGAAAGTTTAATTGGATGTCCCGGTGTCTCTAAATCCCAGGGACCAATTCCCTGATGGACGAATGGACCACTATGGATGGTGGAGAAGCTGCAGCAGAAGACCAGACCATTGGTGGACAGGCATCAAGTTTCTCGCCAATGCAAGAGAAAGGAAGATCTATAAATGAGGTAGATGGCATTACTTCCCACTACCCACCATAAAGTGTGTTTTGGTGCAAATCACAACCTCAATCAATCAGAATGAAGCTGAAAGGGAGTTTGGAGGTCTTCTAGTCCAGAGGTCTTTGAACTTGGCAGCTTTAAGACTTGTGGACTTCAACTCTGGCTGGAGAATTCTGGGAATTAAAGTCCACAATGCTGGCTGGAGAATTCTGGGAATTGAAATCCACAAGTCTTAAAGCTGCCAAGTTTGAAGTCCTCCAGGCTTAAAGTTGCCAAGGTTGGAGACCCCTGGTTTATACAACCTACAAGGCTGGGAGGTGTGAACCACTTCAGAGGAGAGTTACTTGGATCTCCAACAACTGAGATGGGGCAGCCAACTTAAACACACCCAACATTCATTTCCTTCTTGAAGCAATCCTAACTCTCTTCCAAGGAAGATATATCTGCAGGAGGATCCAAGTATAAGAAGACCCTCAATCCCAGCCCCGTTTCCCAAAAAACAAGAGCTCAGCAAATTTGGATAACTGAATCTCAATCCATTTTTTTTTTTTGTAGCTACATCTGGATTGCATTAACACTCAGGTAGTTTTCAAAAGCGTGCTGATGGGATGAGTTTATTTATTCCACTTTTTTTTTTCACTCTCAGGCTTTACACTTTCTAAAACCTGGGCTGTGAAGCTGATGACGTCATGTGCCCTGTTCCACTGTGCAAGGACCCAATGGGAGTTGTGACACACATACACACACACACACACACACACACACACACACACACACAGTGTTATTTTGAGGTCAGTCGCAGAAACAACCTCCAAGCAATTTTAATACCACTAGCACTGATGATGTCACCTAGTTGGGTCATGAAACATCTGCAGGAAGCTAACCAAGCTCAGAGAGTACCAAGGCCTCCTCCTCCTCCTCCTCCATTTCCTAGCATTGATGATGTTCCCTAGTTGGGTCATGAAACATCTGCAAGAAAACCACCAAAGCTCAGAGAGTATCAAGGACCCCACATTTTAACATTGATTGCAGCAGGAATTCTCATTTAGAATAACAGAGTTGGAAGGGACCTTGGAGGTCTTCTAGTCCAACCCCCTGCTTAGCTAGGAAACCCTACACCACTTCAGACAAATGGTTATCCAACATCTTCTTAAAAACTTCCAGTTTTGGAGCACTCACAACTTCTGGAGGCAAGTAGTTCCACTGATTAATTGTTCTGTCAGGAAATGTTTCCTTAGTTCTAGATTGCTTCTCTCCTTGATGGTTAATTGTTGTTCCAGCAGCCCCCTGGCTTTTCACAGCCCCCCCTCCCCAAACAGCCCTTTCATGCTTCTCTCCACCCCGTTAAGAAAACCCCAACGGCCCCTTTCAGCCGATCCTATTTTTTGCAACTTGTAGTCAAAACTCAGCTGGGCTTCCTCCTGCCGCTGAACCTCTCTGGTTAACCTCAGATTCTGACTGCCTGTGTGCAGACCCCATCAGGGAGGGCAGGCAGCCGGTTGGGAGAGAAACCTCTGCTGAACTCAGCCCGTCTTTCCCTGGTGAAGGACGAAGGAGATCCCAGCAGCAAGGAATTCCACCGTGCTCTCAAGTGGAAGGAATGCAAAGCGTTTACTCGAGAGGGCTCGGTGGCGGTGAGCAATTGGAGAGCGGTTGTTGGACCTCTCGAGCTAGTTCAGTCTGACAACAGACACAGCGAGGGGAACCCAAACTCCAAGGCCACTTTCTGAAGCTTCTGTGGCAGAGCTTCTCAACCTGAGCAACTTCAACTCCCAGAATTCTCCAGCCAGCATGCTACATTAACACAAGACTTACTTCTTGTAAATCTGAAAGTAGAATCCCCCACTATCTCTTTTACAACTGAGAAACTAGGGAGGGTCTCTTCTGAGCCTCTCTCTCTGTCTGTTATGCCCCTGTGGGCTGAGCTGTCCCTTATCTGCCTGTTCCTTAAAGCGACATTAATAGAATCTTGTAGGTTTGAAAGTACAAATTTCCCACAGTCTCTTTACAGCCGGAGAAACTAAGGAAGGTCCCTTCTGAGGCTCCTTCCCCCCACCCCCCTACCCCATTAACATCTTGTAAGTCTGGAGGTACAAATCTCCCACCGTCTCCTTTGCATTCTGAGAAACGAGGGAGGGCCTCTTCTGATCCCCTTTCTCTATCCGTTATGCAGCTGTGGGCTAAGCTGTCCCTTATCTGACTTTGTTTTCTAGGCAGCAGCTCTTCCTCCCCATCTCACAAGGCCATTCCCACATACCATTGACACAGAGGTACCTCCAGTTGGGACAGGTTTGGCATCCTGACTCACAACCACAACTGGCTGACTCACAACTGGTTGGGATTGGAGGAACAACCAAGCCAGCACATCTGGAAGACAAGGGGTCTGGAGGAAGAGTTTAGCAATAAAGGTTTTTGCCTGGGGGGGTGGGCGGGGGAAATTAGGGGGAAAGGGAAGGAAAAAATTGCTGGGGTTTTCTGGCAGGAGTTTTTTTCATGGAAATTCTGTCTTCTGTTGATGCAAATCCAGACAGGACATGTCCAATCCAATCCAACGAGTGGATCAACATGGTGTGGGAAATTTTGCACATTCGACTTCATCCATCAAAATCCAGAGCCCAAATGCTTGCATCCTGCTGGGTTGGTGCTCCTTACTCAAAGCGGCAATCCCAACACCCACAGAAGTCAAAACAGGGTCACACTGCAACTTTTTCAAAGGACTTGTGTCTTTAAGGGGGTCTCGAACCCTAGAAACCGAGCAGCTGTGCTCACAAAGAGTTTAACAGCAAGTTTGCCTCCCAGAAAACCAGGGGTGAAATCCAGCAGGTTCCGACAGGTTCTGGAGAACCGGTAGTGGAAATTTTGAGTAGTTCAGAGAAAAGGCAAATACCACCTCTGGCTGGCCCCAGAGTGGGGTGGGAATGGGGATTTTGCAATATCCTTCCTCCAGGAATAGGGAGGGAATGGGGATTTTGCAGTATGCTTCCCCTGCCACGCCCACCAAGCCACATCACACCCACCAAGCCATGCCCACAGAACCGGTAGTAAAAAAAAATGAATTCCACCACTGCAGCAAACCTCACCCTCCATCACACTGATGACATTGCAGTCGAGTCATGAAACGTCTGCAAGAAAACCAACAAATTCAGAGAGCACCAAAAATTCCAGAGTTTGGTACACTCAGCCAACCCAGGATATGGTTTAACAACAAGGTTCGGGCTTAAGCAAACAGAACCAGGTGGAAGCTCCATGGTTATCATCAACCAGGTGAGCTGAATTCCAGAAAAGCCCCTTATTCCATGCCCAGTTCTTTCAGAGGGATGCCTATTCCCTGCACTACGGGGGACATGAGAGCAGTTTTCCAGTATTTGAGGGGCTGCCCCAAAGAAGAGGGGGTCGACCTATTCTCCAAAGCACCAGAAGACAGGAGAAGAAGCCACAGATGGAGACTAACCAAGGAGAGAAGCAACCTGGAACTAAGGAGAAATTTCCTAACAGTGAGGACAATTAACCAGTGGAATGGCTTGCCACAAGAAGTTGTGGGTGCTCCAACACGGAAAGTTTTTAAGAAGAGACTGCACAGCCCCATGTCTGAAATGGTATAGATCTCATGCTTGAGACAAGGGTTGGACTACAAGGTCCCTTGATGGCTGCAGAGAGAGGTTGAATCCCACCAGTTGTGTGGTGGGATCCCAGCTCTCCTCTTAATGTCCAAAGTCAGAAAAAAGTCCAAAAAAAAAAAAAAAAAAGCTGATACTTTTGGGGGTGGGGGTGTCAGAAGACATCTAAACATCCCATTTTAATGCGAGGCAGCATAGCTTAGAAGAGTGTCTCTCAACCTGGCCAACTTGAAGACGGGTGGAGTTCAACTCCCAGAATCCCCCAGTCAGCCATGCTCTCTAAGCTGTGGGGGACATGCTAATTAGCTTTCCAGGGACTCGGCTCCCCGTGTCCCTGGAAAGCCCAAACCACAACCGTTTGGCGCTTCCCCACATGCTTCCCACGCCAAGGTCATTTCCTCTTCCCGCTTCGGAGTTGGATTTTCTTTCTAAGTCGAAAACAGTGGTGGCCAACATTTTTAAAAATTATTATTATTTCAGGCTTTGCACATCCCTTGCAGAAGCCACCCCCCTTTGCATTAAGCACCCCCAGCGATCTGTTTACGACAGTGGACAGCCAGGGGCTGCAGAACAGGAAGCAACAAAAGGGAGGGAGGGAGAGGGAAGAGGAGGGGGGGGGAAGGTGTTCTGACCCAGCTCCCCAAAGACGACAAACCCTCTGACGTGAACACAAAAGATTCCTTTATTAGGGGTGTCGGCAGCCCCAGCAAAAAGTTTATCTTGCAGGCTAACAAGTCCATCCATCTGGAAGATAAATAATTTGTCTGATCTATTCATCTTGCCCCCCTGCCTTTTATCTCCAGTGCTAGGGTGGGACTTCGCTAGCAGCAGTGGCTCTTCCACCCCAAGGACCGGCCCATAGATTTCCACTGCTCTCCTCTCCTCTGCCTTCTGTTCATCCGTGCGTCAGGCACTGGACCCAGCTGTTCCTCCTCTTCCTCATCAGCCACCTGCAGACCTGGGGGCTGTTGACTCTCCATCTGAGGGCTGACGGACGACCTAGACTCCTCCTCTGTCTCTCTCTCTCTGACAGCTCCATTCCCTCTTCCCCCTCGGAGCTCTCAGGCTGCCCTGATGCTGACCCTGATTCCCACACCTCCTCCTCCTCCTCTGATTCGGCTGCTGGAGGGGCTGGAGGTCGACAGGCCACAACAGATTGTCTTAATCAATCATTAGGTGATGTGTGTGGGGCGAAGGGGGCGATTGTCTAATTTTTGTCTTCTTCTATAATCTGTGATTGCCTTGTGGTCTCCCATCCTGATGCAACACTGCTTATGCTTTCGATATCAGCCAAACAAAGCTGGGAATGGACCCCTAGCTACGTGTTTCTCAACCATAACAGCTTGAACTCCCAGAATTCCCCAGCCAACCATGCCTGTTTTCCCCCCACTCCCTAGAGCGGAGAGATTGCAGAGAAAGGGATTAGAAGAGAATAAGCAGACCACAATGGGGATACCCATCAAAAGGAATTCTGGGAGTTGAAGTCCAGGTGTCTTCAAGTGGCTGAGCTTCCAAAACACTGATGTAATTTAAAACACGTCTGGAGTAGCCTGGGAATGAATCTCTTCACTTACAAACCAGGAGCCAGCTGAAATTATCATCGGGCTGGAGTTTTTGTGTCAGCTTTTTCAAAAGCCAGAAAAGTCTTCAAAGACCTTTGCGCTGTGTTTCTGAAACTCATCCAGGACAGAAGAGTTTTGGAAAGAGCCATGGAAAACAAAGTGTGTTGATTAAAATAGCAGGGGTCCAGAGTTTTGAAAACAACTCCGCATATAAATTCACTCGCTGGGACAAGTTATTTTTCCAATGTTATGTTTTGCAGACAAATCAAAGCTTGTAGGAAAAGTGGGTCCCTGAAGGCTGGGCATTCGTTTGCCAATTGCAAAGAAATTCAGTCTGCAGATATCTTATTCCCAGGCTCCCTCTGGACGGAAGCGGGCTGGATCTGCTCTTTTCTGGTTTTTATGCCATGGCTTTTGGCACAAAAACTGTTCGGTGACCAACGAACAAAATCAAACAGGATGCAAAATGATTAACAATATAATTGTAACCAGGAAAGATTCACATTGGAGTAAACCTGGGATGGATGGATGGATGGAGACAGATACTGTAGGATAGATAGATAGATAGATAGATAGATAGATAGATAGATAGATAGATAGATAGATAGAAGGTTGGTAAGTAGATGGCTGGCTGGCTGGCTGGAGAAATGATATATATAGATAGATGGATAGATAGGTAGATAGGTAGATAGAGAGATACAGAGATTGATGAGAGATAGAGATAGATGATAGATAGATAGAAAGACAGATGGTTGGATGGATGGATAAACAGATGGACAGACACATGGATAGTCAGATATACAGAAATACTGGATAGATATATCCAGTATCTAGATGGAGAGAGATGATGGATTGATGTACGGATGGATGATGGACCAATAGATAGATGGAAGACAGACAAATAGATGATTGGATGGATGGACCACGATGGGTATATAGTGGAGAGATGGATGGATGGATGGATGATACATGGATAGACAGACAGAGACAAATAGATGATAGAAAGACAGAGAGATAAAGAAATTAGAGACAGGCAGAGATTAGAGATGATAGATAGGTAGATGGCCACCAGCCCCTCCCTCCGAGTGCCTTGTGAGAGCTGCTTCAGGATTTTGCCTGCACTGACCTCAGAGGAGCACTGAGATGCCAAAATGGCCTCAGGAGAGGTCGGACAAGGCAAGGAGTGGCTGGGAGGGGAGGGGCGAGCCGTGAGGTGGGGTCAAGCGTGGTGATTCAGCCGGTTCGCCGAACTGCACACAAAGTTAACTACCACCACTGGATGGCAGGCATATGGACATATGGACAGACAGAAACAATGGATGGATACAATGAGGAGAGAAATGGATGGATGGATGGGCAGCATATAAATTTAATTTAGAATAGAATAGAATAACAGAGTTGGAAGGGACCTTGGAGGTCTTCTACCCCAACCCCCTGCCCAGGCAGGAAACCCTACACCACTTCAGACAAATGGTTATCCAACATCTTCTCAAAAACTTCCAGTGTTGGGGCATTCACAACTTCTAGTGGCAAGCTGTTCCACTGATTAATTGTTCTACCTGTCAGGAAATTCCTCCTTAGTTCTAAGTTGTTTCTCTCCTTGATTAGTTTCCACCCATTGCTTCTTGTCCTGCCTTCAGGGGCTTTGGAGAATAGCTTGACTCCCTCTTCTTTGGGGCAGCCCCTGAGATATTGGAAGACTGCTATCATGTCTCCCTTAGTCCTTCTTTTCTCTAGACTGGACAAACCCAAATCCTGCAGCCATTCTTCATATGTTTGAGCCTCCAGTCCCCTAATCCTCTTGGTTGCTCTTCTCTGCACTCTTTCTAGTCTCTCCACATCTTTTTTTACATCGTGGCGACCAAAACTGGATGCCGTATTCCAAGTGTGGCCTTACCAGGGCATTATAAAGTGGTATTAACACTTCACATGATCTTGAATCTCTCCCTCTGTTGACGCAGCCTAGGACTGTGTTGGCACACAGCTGGCTGATATTTAAGTGGTTGTCCATTAGGACTCCAAGACCCCTTGTTACTACTACTATTTAATAAATTTAATAAAGCTGGCTGGGGAATTTTGGGAGCTGAAGCCCACAGGTCGTAAAGTGGTTGGACGCTCCTGGTTTAGAATAAAACTCCCTGTCAAGGTTCATCCAATGTCTATGGAAGCTTTTTAACTTCTGTTTGGCAACTCGAAAACTAACTTTTGTCTGAATTGAGGCCAAGCCACCGAAAAACAGGAGTTTTGCCCTTTTATTGACACAAAGCAGGACTGAAGGAGGCAAAACTTTCCTTGGCATTTGCACATCCTCTCCGAAAAGAAAAATACATAAATCTTATCATCAAACGTCTCCTCCACAGAGACGCCCGGATGTTGAAAATACCGAACCCAGCAAAGTCTGATAACGATGCCTCATTAAAAGAAATTAAAGCAACACCCAAATGTCACAAGGAAGGAATGTCAACAATAGACGAGTATCAAATGCGATGTATATTATCTGATTTTTTTGCATCTTTTTTCCCGACGGTGCAAAAAAGACGAGGAAACTCTGCCTTTCTTATTTTTGTAATGGAAACTCAAACAAAACAAGAACAAAAAATCAGAAACAACTCCAAACGAAGACGGAAAAGAAAAAAAGCATGTAAGAAAATACACAGGCGGTTCTCGACTTATGACTGCTCACTTAGTGCCCATTCAAAGTTACAACGGCATTGAAAAAATTGACTTATGACCGTTTTTCACACTTACGACCGTTGTGGCCTCCCCAGGGTCACACGATCAAAATTCGGACACTTGGCAACTGACTCATATTTATGACTTCTGACAATGTCTCTGGAGGCTTGGATTCGCTTAACAACCATGCTACTCACTTAACAACTGTGGCAAGAAAGGACATAAAATGAGTCAAGACTCACTTAACAAATGTCTCACTTAGCATACCATAAATTTGGGGCTCAGTTGTGGTCATAAGTCAAAGATGACCTGTATACAGGTGGTTCTCGACTCATGACTGCTTACTTAGTGACCCTTCAAATTTACGACAGGAGATTTAAGACCTGGATCCAGAATCCTGATGGTTGGCTGGCGAGCACATGACCGAGGGCTCATCAACATGGTGGCATTTATAACCATGTGTCCCATTTCGAGTCTCGTGACCTTGTTTTAATACGATTTTGCCAAAAAATCAGCATTTACTTTGGATTTTGCGACATTTTCCGCCACAGTCATAAAGCGAATGTAGCGGCCACAAAACAAATCGGTTTACCTAACAACCACAACCGCTTGTTTTACAATCACTTCATTTAACTCAAGTGTCGTCACCCACAAAAACAAAAAGTGTTGTGAGAATCGGATCCGTCTCCGACCCATTTTATGACCGTTACGATTTACGATGGTTATCGGCAGACTCCACGACGGTCGTAACTCAAGGACTACCTGTATTATGCTTAACAATAGTCACTGGGTTATTAATCAATGCACTACTATAGAGGCAGTCCTTGACTTACAACTTACAACAATCGAGGCCAAAATTTGAGTGGCTAAGGGAGACTATTGCTAACTGAACTTCGCCTCATTTTACGACCTTTGTTGACGCCATTATTAAGTGAATCCTTGTGGTTGTTCAGTTAGTAACATGGTTGTTAGGTGAATCTGGCTTCCTCACTGACTTTGCTTGTCGGAAGGTCGCAAAAGAGAATCACGGGATACTGAAACCATCATAAGTTTCGGGACTCATTAAATACAGTCACTCATGCTCTCGTTACTTCCCGCCAGGACTACTGCAATGCTCTCTACATGGGGCTCCCCTTGAGGAGCACCCGGAGGCTCCAGCTGGTCCAGAACGTGGCCACGTGGGTGGTAATGGGAGCGGTGTGGTGCTCCCATGTGACCCCCCTCCTGCGCGAGCTGCACTGGCTCCCGGTGGTCTTCCGGGTGCGCTTCAAGGTTTTGGTTACCACCTTTAGAGCGCTCCATGGCATCGGACCGGGGTATTTACGAGACCACCTTCTGCTACCAATAGCCTCTCACGACCAGTACGCTCCCATAGAGAGGGGCTTCTCAGGGTGCCGTCGGCCAAACAGTGTCGACTGGCGGCCCTCAGGGGGAGAGCCTTCTCTGTGGGGGCACCTACGATCTGGAACGAGCTCCCCCCAGAGAGACGGAGGATCCCGGACCTGCGCACGTTTCGTTGTGCTCTCAAAACTTTTTTGTTTCAGCAGGCTGGCCTGGTCTAACTCTCCTTTTTTAAATTTTTAATTCATTTGATTTTATAAATTGGGTGTTTTAATCTGTTTCGGCCAAAATATTTAATAATTTTAAGGGACTTTTAATATTTGTATTATTTGTATTTTATCTTGGCTGTTCACCGCCCTGAGTCCTCCAGGAGTAGGGCGGTATAGAAATTTGATAAATAAATAAATAAATGTAAATAAATAAATAAATAAGTAAGTAAGTAAGTACCTGCCAGTTTCCAAGCATCTGAATTTTGATCACGTCAAGGGATATTGCAATGGTCGTTAAGTGTGAAAAATGCCCACGTCATTTTTTCCCCAAAGTCGTCATGATTTCGAACGGTCACTAAATAAAGAGTTATAATTCAAGGACTATCTGTATCGGCAGATGCAGGCCTGTTTCCTTTTGCCTAAGGCTACAGCTTTGCTTTCAGGGAGGTTTCAGTGCTTTGAATATTTGCAATTAATATTTTCACACAGTTCAGTTATATATATATATATATATATATATATATATATATATATATATTCCCCCTCTGTGTATCCCAACCGCTGGGGTGGAAGGCTTTTTATGGTTATGTTTTGAATTGGACACGGGATCTTGTAAGCCACCCAAGGTTTGCTGGAGAAGGGCAACTATAAATCATCATCCTTGCCCACCATGTGAGGTGCTGTCCATGGCTGGGAAACTGGCCAGCCGTTTAACTCGGTCCTCTCCGACCAAAATCAGATCCCGGCGGGGGATTTCAGAAGCTGGGAAGGAGCTAAAATGGAAGACGCGGCTCTTCCCCCCACCCTCTCCCTCATCCATCCATCTCTCTCTCTCTGTGTGTGTCTCTCTCTTTAATTTATATGCTTTCCAACTATCTATCCATCCACCCACCCATCCTCTCTGTCGTCATCATATCCATCCATTGTTTCTGTCTTTCTTTTTTCTTTCTTCTTTCCTTCCTTCTTTCATCCATCCATCTTTCTAATTTATATGCTGCCCATCTCTATCCATTCACCCATCCTGTCTCTCCATCATATTCATACTTTCTTTACCTCTTTCTTTCTTTCTCTTTCCTTCCTTCCTTCCTTCCTTCTTTTTCTTCCTTTCTTCTTTCTCTAATTTTTCTTTCATCTATCTATCTATCTATCTATCTATCTATCTATCTATCTATCTATCTGCTCAATCAGTCAATTTATTTATTTTATTTTATTTATTTATTTTTAAATTTGTATACTGCCCTTCTCCCTGAGGACTCAGGGCAGTGAACAGCCAAGTAAAAACATAAACTACAAACATTAAAATACAGTTAAAAAGATATATATAAATTTGGCCCCATGATTAAAAACAATAACAAACAATTAAAAACATTTTAAAAAGTGTTAGGCCAGCCCAGCTTGCTGGAAAAAGAAGGTTTTTAAGGGCACGGTGGAAGGCACCGAGGTCTTGGATTCTCCTTATCTCAGGGGGCAGCTGATTCCAGAGGGTGGGAGCCCCCACAGAGAAGGCCCTCCCCCTGGGGGTCGCCAGCCTACATTGTTTGGCTGATGGCACCCCGAGGAGGCCCTCTCTGTGGGAGCGCACGGGTCGATGGGAGGTTGTCGGTAGCAGCAGGCGGTCTCGAAGATAGCTAGGTCCTATGCCATGGAGAATGTATCTCTTTACATCCATCCATCCATCCATCCACTCTTTCTCTCCCTTGCATCCATCCCTTCTGCCTACCTGTCCATCCATCCATCATCCCACCCCCTCCCCTCTCTCATTACTTGCCAGGGAGATTAAAACCCGAGCCAGGCCCTAAACAGGAGGCAGAGCAAAAGCCAGGGCCCTCCATTGCCTTCTCTGTCTACTCCCCCCCCCATCTCTCAGCAGGACTGCAGGGGAAAAAACAGAAAAGAAAAGAAAGAATGCTTGATTTTATGAATGAAGCTGCTGCGGCTGAGACCCCATCCCTGTGGGGGGCCCACGGTTTCATTAACTCCAGACAGCCGTCCCGTGCACCGTAATTGGGGAGGGGGGGTGCCATTACAGCTAATTTGCTGCGGTTCCCAGTTGGTTTCCCATGGAAGAGAAGGAGCCAGCGACGGGAGCAGGAATTTTCCAAACTGAAGTTGGGGAGGCTCCTCCTTTTAGGATTTCAGAGGTCTGGGCATTTGGAAAGCAAAGCTTGACATGTGCAATTTTATTTTGCAAAAAGCCCTTTTGTGGACTTTAGGAGCAATTTGGGGCTGGGAAGGAAGGAAGGGACACACGGTCCCCGAATTTTTGAGATACCAGCCGAGCAGATGCCTCCAGCAAGGGCGGGACATTCTCCCGGTTTTATTTCCATCCCATATTTAATTTTAACTCTCCAGAACACGATGCTATTTATTATCCCAGGGAGGCTGAGAACTGCAGTCATTGTTGGGCTAAACTGGGGAACAGCCAGAAACTCTCTCCCTGCCCTTCTTCTACCAACGGCCTGTGTATAATTACCAAAGAACAATTGCCAGTGAATTACATAAATTCTGTACGAGACAGACAATGGCTTGTTTTCTGTAGCTGTTGAAGCACAGCCTACAATGGGGAACCAGAGGGCAAGCAGCGGAGGGAAAAAGATCATCTGAACCTGTAATTTTAAAAGCCTCAAGGAAGCCCAGTCTCAAAGGAGACTTTGCAGTTATGAACACCTAGAATGGAATGGAATGGAATAGAATAGAATAGAATAGAATAGAATAGAATAGAATAGAATAGAATAGAATAGAATAGAATAGAATAGAATAGAATAGAATAGAATAGAATAGAATAGAATAGAATAGAATAGAATAGAATAGAATAGAATAGATGGAAGGGATCCTTGGAGGTCTTCTAGTCCACCCCTACTCAAGCAGGAGAACATATACTATTTCAAATAAGTGCCTGTCCAGTCTTTTCTTAAAAACCTCCAGTGATGAAGCACCCACAACATCTGGAGGCCACTTCTGTTCCACTGGTTAAGTGTCCTCACTGTCAGGAAGTTTCTCCTAAATTCCAGGTTGCTTCTCTCTTTGGTTAGTTTCCATCCATTGTTTCTGGTCATGGATAGACTTCAAGATAGTTTCAAATGGGAAACTGGGACCGTCCGAGACCAAGCCAAGGCCAAAAACACCAGAGAATTCCTGGAAGGTTGGCACTCAGACAAATCAGCCATCAACTGGCACATAGAAATAAACAACATTTACATTCCAGAATAACAGAGTTAGAAAGGACTTTGGAGGTCTTCTAGTGAGAACAATCAACCAACGGAACAGAAGTTGCCTTCAGAAGTTGTGGGAGCTCCATCACTGGAAGCTTTCAAGAAGAGACTGGGCTGCTATCCGTCAGAAATGGTGTAGGGTCTCCTGCTTGGGTGGGGGGTTGGACTAGATGACCTCGAAGGTCCCTTCCAACTCTGTTAATCTATAATCTGTAATCTACCCCACTGCTCAGGCACAGGACCCTGTACCATTTCAGACAAATGGCTCTCCAGTCTCTTCTTGAAAACCTCCAGTGATTCTGCCACAACTTCTGAAGACGGCTCATCGATTGACTGTTTGAAGTTACAACGGCAGCCAGATTCACTTAACAACCATGTGTGACTCACTTAAGAACTGCAGTGATTCACTTAACAACTGTGGTAAGAAAGGTCATATAAAGGGGCAGAATTCACTGAACAATGGTCTCACTTAGCAACGGAAATTTTGGGCTCAATGATTGTTGTAAGTCAAGGACTACCTGTATACACATAGTCCTCGATTTAGAACAGTTCACTTAGTGATCATTTAAAGTTACAAAGGCACTGAAAAAAGTGACTTAGGACTGTTTTTCACACTTACAACCGCTGCAGCATCTCCACGAACACGTGATCAAAATTCAGATGCTTGGTAACTGACTCATAGTTATGACGGTTGCAGGGTCCCGGGATCACATGATCCCCTTTTGCAACCTTCTGACCAGCAATGGGGAACCCAGATTCATTTAACAACCATGGCAAGAATGGTCAGAAAATGGGGTAAAACTCACTTAATAGCCGTCTCACTTAGCAACAGAAATTTTGGCCTCAATTGTGGCTGTAAATCGAGGATTACCTGCACATGAATAAAAACATTAATCCTTAAAAAATAGACTCACAAACAAGTGAAAATTTACAGTTAAAAATTGTGAGATCCAAGAAGACTCCAAGAAAAAAGAAAAGTTTTTGCCATCTCCTAAACTTGGGTCCTGGGAAGATATGATTACACGTAGAGTATTAACTTGATTTGGAAATAAATGCTTGATATTTTTCAATGAATGCATTCTTTTGATTGCCATGTAAGAACCGACAGCTGGACAGTTGGAATAGATTCTCTCTGATCCGTGCCAAAAGCTAATTGGAGAGATAGATTTATGGATCCGGTTACCCAAAGGGTTGAAAAATTGTGACTTATGAACAATTGCCTATAGATCACGCATGGACAATTATAGTGAAATATTTTGATGTTTCTTGAAAATGTTAACTTTCCTAATGCACAGCTATATATTTCATTTCAATCAGAATAGAGCCATCCCCCTGCTCAACCCAGAGACCTTACATACCATTTTTAGATTAGATTAACAGAGTTGGAAGGGACCTTCGAGGTCATCTAGTCCAACCCCCCGGCCAAACAGGAGACCCTAAACCATTTCTGACAAATAGCAGTCCAATCTCTTCTTGAAAGCCTCCGGTGATGAAGCTCCCACAAATTCTTGTGGCAAGTCGTTCCATCGGTTAATTGTCTTCACTGTTAGGAAATTTCTCCTTAGTTCTAGGTTGCTTCTCTCCTTGGTTAGTTTCCATCCGTTGCTTCTTGTCCTGCCTTCGGGTGCTTTGGAGAATAGGCTGACACCCCCTCTTCTTCGGGGCAGCCCCTGAGATATTGATTCAGAAAGGTGGAAGGAAGGACAGGAAGACGAGCACCCGTGGCAAGATAGAGAGACTCAGTTACGGTGCTGATGGCTCCACCATTGGAAGATCTCAAGGACCAAACTGGGGATAGATCCTCATGAAGAAAATCTCTCAATGCGGTCCCTAAGAGTTGACCCTCAACTTGGTGGCACAGAATCCACCAATCAAAGCCAATCAATCAATCAATCAATCAATCAAAATAGAGCTGGAAGGGACCTGGGAGGCCTTCTAGTCCAACCCTCCCCCCCCCTCGTGATGGAGAACCCTCAACTTCTGGTGGCAAGTTGTTCCACTAGTTAATTGTCCTCACTGTTAGGAAGTTTTTCCTTAGTTCCAGGTTGCTTCTCTCCTTGATTAGTTTCCATCCGTTGCTTCTTCTCATGCCTTCTGGTGTTTTGGAAAATAAGTTGACTCCCCTCAATGACTTGCATAGATCTGGAAGGGACCCTGGAGGTCCTCTAGTCCAACCCCCTGCTCAAGCAGGAGATCCTATACCATTTCAGATAAGTGGCTGTCCAGTCTCTTCTTGAAAGCCTCCAGTGATGAAGTCCCTACAAGCCATAGTTCTACGTTGCTTCTCTCCTTGATGAGTTTCCATCCGTTGATTCTTCTCCTGCCTTCAGGTGCTTTGGAGAATAGGTTGACCCCCTCTTCTTTGGGGCAGCCCCTCAAATATTGGAACACTGGTCTCAGGTCCCCCCGAGTCCTTCTTTTCTCTAGACTGCCCAGACCCGAATCCTGCAACTGTTCTTCATATGTTTTGGTCTCCAAGCCTTTAATCGTTTTAGTTGCTCTTCTCTGCACTTTTTCCAAAGTCTCAGCCTCTTTTTTGTAAAGTGTTGGGAAGTGGTTGGATCAAGAGGAACATCAGGCCGATGTTCCTCTTGAGTTTCCTTTGAGTAAAGGAAACTCAAGTAGGACAAAGGCAGAAAACAGCTCCTCTGCGGAGAGACCTTTCAACTTTCCCATAACAAATCCCGGGATTGTTTTCTCTCCTTGGCACAGCGCCTGCTGACTCCCGGAAGGCTCTGCCCCTCGTCCCCAGCTGACTAAGCAGACCTTGGGAGGAAGCGCTGGGGACTCCCCCTGGGTGGGGATCTGACGTGCCCGAGGAAGCCTTCCCTGCTCTTCTGGAACATGCCAAGGGATCCACCCAGTTCCATTCCAGGAGATCAGGAGCCCGAGAGCAAATCCTGGACCTGGGTGCAACCTGGGCCAGACGCAGCTGAAAGAGGCTGCAGGGACGGCATCAGAGGAAAGAAGTGGGGGAGGCAGCAAAAAATTTGCAAATTATAGATCTGAGGAGAACTGGGTCCTGCTCGGCCCTTTAATTTACAAAGACTGTGAAGGGGTTGCAGCCTTAATGTGGCACATTGTTTATCCCACTTCCTGCCAGAGTAGATACCCCTCGAAGGAGACTCCATTCGAATACAGCTAGAAGGGACCTTGGAGGTCTTCTAGTCCAACCCCTTGCTCAAGCTGAGTCAAGGTTGACTCAGCCTTCCATCCTTTCTAAAGTAGGTAAATTGAGGACCCAGTTTGTGGGGGCAATAAGCTGACTTTGTATAAAATATACAAAAGTATGAAGGCTATTGCTTAACGCATTGTAAGCCGCCCTGAGTCTCCGGAGAAGGGCGGCATATAAATCAAATTAAAAATAAAATTAAAATTAAAAAAAAGCAGGAGACCCTATACAATTTGAGACAACTGGCTGTCCAATCTCTTCTTGAAAACCTCCAGTAATGGAGCATCCATAACTTCTGGTGGCAAACTGTTCCACTGATTAATTGTTCTCCCTGTTAGGAAATTTCTCCTTGATTCCAGGTTGCTTCTCTCCTTGTTTTGTTTCCATCCGTTGCTTCTTGTCCTGCCTTCTGGTGCTTTGGAGAATAGGTTGACACAAACCCCTCTTCTTTGGGTCAGCCCCTCAAACACTGGAGGACTGCTCTCATATCCCCCCTAGTCCTTCTTTTCTCTAGACCGGCCAAACCCAAATCCTGCAACCGTTCCTCATATTTTTCCAGGCCTTTGATCATCTTTGTTGCTCTTCTCTCCACTTTTTCCAAACTCTCAACGTCTTTTTTTGTAAGGTGGTGACCAAAACTGGATGCAGGATTCCAGGTGTGGCCTTACTAAAGGCTTTATAAAGCGCTAATAATACTTCACCTGATTTTGATTCAGTGGTGAAATCTAACCTTTGTTACTACCGGTTCTGTGGGCGTGGCTTGGTGTGGGGGGTAATGTGACTGGGTGGGCGTGGCCATTTTTTTTTTACTTTTTTTCTTTTAAAAGCCTTTGACGATCCCAGCTGAGCCGGGCGATCATCAGAGGCTTTTTTAAAAAAACTTTTAAAAGCATTTTTTGGCCGAAGAGGTTGTAGAAAAAATGCTTTTAAAAGTTAAAAAAAAAAGCCTCTGATGATTGTGCGGCTCAGCTGGGCATGGGGGGTGGGTGGGGATTTTTGCTACCAGTTCTCCGAACCACCCGCCTCCATCGCTACTGGATTGGGCACTCCGGTCTGAACCGGGAGCATTTCACCCCTGTTTTGATTCCATGCCTCTGTTTATACAACCAAGGATTGTATTGGCTTTTTTGGCTGCTGCCGCAGTGCCACACTCTCCAAGGGAATCCCAATGGGATTTGGAGCTCCCATCCTTGTACAGGGCTCTGCTCAAGCAGGAGACCCTACACCTGTGATGGTGAACATATGGCATGTGTGCCAGCGGTGGCATGCAGATCCCTTCTGTGGGCTCGTATGCTGTTGCCAGCTGATCTTCGTGGGTGGCGGAGTGCCGGAAAACAGCCTGAAAACGGCCTGAAAAACGGTCCAAAAAACAGCCTGAAAAACTGCCTGAAAAACAGCCTGGAAACGGCTGAAAAACGGTCCAAAAAACAGCCTGAAAAACTGCCTGGAAAACAGCCTGAAAATGGCCTGAAAAACGGTCCAAAAAACAGCCTGAAAAACTGCCTGGAAAACAGCCTGAAAACAGCCTGGAAAACGGTCCAAAAAACAGCCTGAAAAACTGCCTGGAAAACAGCCTGAAAATGGCCTGAAAAACGGTCCAAAAAACAGCCTGAAAAACTGCCTAGAAAACAGCCTGAAAACGGCCTGAAAAACGGTCCAAAAAACAGCCTGAAAAACTGCCTGGAAAACAGCCTGGAAACGGCTGAAAAACAGGCCATTTTCAGGCCGTTTTTCAGGCTGTTTTCCGGCCGTTTCTTGGGCCACTAGAGCGGGGAGGTAAGGAACACTGTGGGTCCCATCTCCTAAGGAGATCCATCTGGTGGCAACCCAAAGAAGGGCCTTCTTGGTGGTGGCTCCCTCCCTCTGGAATATTATCCCTGCAGAAATTAGATTGGATGCCACCTTAGCAGTTTTCAGAAGGCCCCTGAAGGTTTGGTTTTGCCACCAGGCCTGGGGAAGCCAGAATGGGATGGAGCCTATCGAATGGCTCATCTCCTCTCTGCAAACCCCACTCCCTTCTATCATGGATGATGTTATCTAGTTGGGTTATGAAACGTCTGCAAGAAAACCACCAAGCTCAGAGAATATCAAGGATCCCACAGTCGTCCTCCTCCTCCTTCTCCTCCTCCTCCTTTCCACAACCTCCCACCTTCTAGCACTGATGATGTTCCCTAGTTGGGTCATAAAACGTCTGCAAGAAAACCACCCAACTGAGAGAGCACAAATATTCTTTTCTATCAGGATTGCAAAAGCCCAGTGACACAGATTTTGCATTCAAGCTCCGATCTAAGACGAATATTGACAGGAGATCGAGGAATTAAAGCAAGAGAAGAGCCAAAGAAGACACGGCTGAAAACAGGAAGACAAAAAAAACCCTAAAACCAGGACCGGATCAAAATGCATTGTGACAGATTTGCCCACCCCAAGCAAAAGCTGGAAAAACAAAAGGCTGCATTAAGAAGCCATCGTCGTCTTCCCCCAAACCACGGAATTTGGCTGGTTGGGAAGGTTTTCCAGACCTCATTAAGTTGGAATCGCTGCCTTAAACGAAAAACAACCCTCGTCTAAATGAAAAACAGTCTCTTTTCATCAGACATGTGCGAGGGTATTAAAAGAAACTCTATCTGGGGGCCAAACGGTTGGCCTCCGCTCGCGAAGACTCCCAGGATGACATAATGAAAAAAAATTTCACAATCGCAGACGCAATTCTGCGAAACGTGCATTTATAGGCCTGTAACACTTGCGATACGATCTTGTAAGGTGGGAATACAGCGCCTCTTCCCTTTCCCCCCCACAACCGCCCCCCAATCAGAGGCCTAAGGAAGGCAGTTAGGGGGCCCCACTCATGGAGTTCCCAACCAGACAAAATTTACAAGGTAACTGTCATTTACGATGTAAGAAAAGATGTTGAGACTCTGGAAAGCGTGCAGAGAAGAGCAATAAAGATAATTAGGGGAGTGTAGGATAAAACATAGGAAGAACAGTTGCAAGTAATGGGTATGTCTAGTTTGATTGAATCAGAATAGAGCTGGAAGGGGCCTTGGAGGTCTTCTAGTCCAGCCCCCTGCTCAGGCAGGAGACCCTATACCCATTTTAGACAAGTAGCTGTCCTACTCTCTTCTTCAAACCCTCCAGTAGATGGAGCACCCACAACTTCTGGTGGCCAGCTGTTCCACTGGTTTGAAAAGAAGGACTAGGGGAGACATGATAGCAGTGCTCCAATATTTGAGGGGGGTCAAGCTATTCTTCAAAGCACCAGGAGGCAGGAGAAGCAACGTAGAAGCAATGGGTGGAAATTAATCAAGGAAAGAAGCAACGTAGAACTAAGGAGAAATTTCCTGACAGTGAGTACAATTAATCAATGATCTCTGTATCTGTAGGGATTACAGTCACTATAGTCTACAACTAACCTTGGTATATTTCATTATAGGTAGTCCTCGACTTACAACAATTCATTTAGTGACCGTTACAGAGGCAGTTAAAAAAAGGAGTGACTAATGACCAGTTTTTGTTCTTGCGACTATTGCAGCATCCTTGAGATCACATGATCAAAATTCAGACGATCGGCAATTGACTCGTACTTATGATGGGTGCAGAGTCCCGGGTTCATGTGATCCCCTTTTGCGACCTTCTGACAATCAGAGTCAAGGGGGAAGTCAGTTTGGTGTAGTGGTTAAGGGGCCAGCCTTGAAGATTTAGTCCTACCCCAGGCATGAAATCCGGTTGGGTAACTTTGAGCCAATCACCAGGAGACGGTGAGTTCTAGTTCTGCCTTAGGCATGAAAGACAGCTGAGTCAGTCCCTCCCTCTCAGCCCGACCCACCTCACAGGGTTGTTGTGATGGGGGAAATAGGAAGAATATCAAGCATTTCTATTTATATGTCAGGTATAAAAATAAAATAAATAAATAAATAAATAAATTTATAAAGGTGGTATAAAAATCAAAGAAATAACTAAAGAAATAAGCATCTGAATGTTGCAAATGTCAGGGAACAGCTGCTCAGGTGAGGCGGAGGGACCCAAAGGCAGCCAGAAGCTCTGAGTAGGAGAGGCCCCCAACAGGGAAGAGGACAAAACCTGGGGGCACCTGGAAGAAAAGAGAAGAGAGACCTCCCTGAGGCCAGGTGACCTCCGCAGAGCAAGGAAGGGAGAGGCAGGGAAATAAGACCTCCCTCTTCCAGGCTCCCCTGGCCTGCTGGACCATCCCCAAAGGTCCCCGGGGGAAGGATTTCTCCCGGGAGCTGCACCACCACCTGGCTGGGCTGCCTTACCTGCGTTCCCCCCTCCCACTCGCTGGATTTCTATGCCCCTCCAAGCCCCCCCCCCCCCCAACTCTGCTGCCTCTAAAATCGCTTTGGGAAAGCAGGATAAGTTAGCTAAATAAATAAACATGCAAAATGAACACGCAAAATAAATAAATCAATAAATGTGCTAGACAAACAAGTAAATTTGCCAAATAAATTTGCTAAACGAATAAAATTTGCTAAAATAGATGCGGTCAGCAAATGAATCAACATGCTGAAACGAATAAATGTGCTAAACAATAAATAAATAAAGATGCTAAATCAGTAAATTTGCAAAATAAATCCGCTAAATAAATCAGTATCCTAAACAATAAAATAAACAAATATTCTGAATGAACAAATGTGCTAAATAAATAAATCAGTATCCTAAACAATAAAATAAACAAATATTCTGAATGAACAAATGTGCTAAATAAATAAATCAATATCCTAAAGAATACATAAATGCAGATAGTCCTAGACGTATGACCACAATTGAGCCCAAAATTTCCGTTGCTAAGTGAGACAGTTGTTAATAGCAAATAGCCCTTAGACTTATATACCGCTTCCCAGTGCTTTTACAGCCCTCTCTAAGCGGTTTACAGAGTCAGCTTATGGCCCCCGGCAATTTTGATCCTCATTTTACCCACCTGGGAAGGAGGGAAGGCTGAGTCAACCTTCAGCCAGGTGAGAATCGAACTGCCAAAATGCTGGCAGTCAGCAGGAGGAGCCTGCAGTACTGCACTCGAACTACTGCGCCAACACGGTTAAAGTGAGTTTCGCTCCATTTTTACGATCTTTCTTGCCATGGTTGTTAAGTGAATCACCACAGATGTTAAGTTAGTAATACGGTTGTTAAGTGAATCTCGCTTCCCCATTGACTTTGCTTGGGAGAAGGTCGCAAAAGGAGATCACGTGATCTCGGGACACCACAGCCATTATAAATATGAGTCAGTTGGCCAAGTGTCCGAATTTTGATCATGTGACCACGGGGATGCTGCAACGGTCATTAAGTGTGGAAAATGGTCATAAGTCACTTTTTTCAGTGCCATTGTAACTTCGGTCACTAAATGAACTGTTGCAAGTGGAGGACTGCCTGTAAATAGGAATAAGAAAATCGAAAAGTTGGAAGGGACCTTGGAGGTCATCTAGTCCAAACCCCTGCTTGGAATCACAGGATAGCAGAGTTGGAAGGGTCCTTAGAGGTCATCTAGTCCAATCCCCTGCTCAGAATCACAGAAGAACAGAGTTAGAAGAGGCCTTGTAGTCCAATCCCTGCTTGGAATGAAAGAACAAGGGAAGGGACCTTAGAGGTCATCTAGTCCGACCCCCTGCTCCGCATCACAGAATAACAAAAAGGGCCTAAGAGGTCATCTAGTCCAACCCCCTGCTCGGAATCCCAGGATAGCAGAGTTGGAAGGGACCTCAGTGGTCTTCTAGTCCAACTTCCTGCTCAGAATTGCAGAACAACAGAAGGGACCTTGGAGGTCATCTAGTCCAACCCCTGCTTGGAATCCCAGGATAGCAGAGTTGAAAGGGTCCTTAGAGGTCATCTAGTCCAACCCCCTGCTCGGAATCACAGAAGAACAGAGTTAGAAGAGGCCTTGTAGTCCAATCCCTGCTTGGAATGAAAGAAGGAGGGAAGGGACCTAAGAGGTCATCTAGCCCAACCCCTGCTCGGGCAGGCAAGTGAAGAAAGAAAGGTGCCAACCGAGGCCACGAAGGAGCCGGGCGCCGCTCACCTGGATGTAGGCGCGCTGCAGGTAGCTGTAGGGCAGGCGGCGCTGGAAGTCGGCGAGCACCTCCTGGCTGGCGGCGGGGGCGGCGGCGGCCTCGGGGCCCAGGCAGGCGCGGAGGCATCGGGCGCGGCGGAGGAAGGCGCCGGCCAAGGGCAGCGGCTCCGGCCCGGGCTCCAGCGGCTCTTCCCGGCGGCAGCGCAGCCCGCAGCCCGCTCGCTTCTCCCGCAGCCGCCGCTCCGCTCGCAGCGCCCGCTCCAGCCCGCGCGCCGCCCCCGCGAAGTCCCCCCGCCGGTGCGCCTCCAGCCCGGCCGCGTACAGAGCCTCGAAGGGCGCCTCGGACTCGGAGCTCGCCCGCAGCGCCTCCGCCAGCAGCGCCAGCAGCGCCAGCAGCAGCAGCAGCCGCAGCCCCGCCGCCATCCCGGGCAGGCAGGTGCCGGCAAGGAGCCGGGCCAGCTCCCCGGAGGCTCCCGCAAGCGCTGCCCGGCTGGGGAGGAGGAGGAGGAGGCGCCGCTTCGCTTCTCCGCTGGCTCGGCTCGGCTCGGCTCTGCCGGTCCGCGCTCGGGCGATCCCCGGCGTCGCCTGCTTCTCTCCTCCCTCCTGGCCCGCCCCTTCAGCCTGGCGCCCCGCTCGGGAAGGATCCGCAGCGATCCCGAGGGAGTCTGCGGGCGGGGATCCGGACCCTGCGCCCTGGAGGGAATCGCTCCCAGATTTCCCATCCAGCCCGCTCGATCGCCAAGGGGGGATTCCCCGCGCCGTTGGCACCTTTGATCCATAGACAGGGGGTCCAATGATCCTCCAAAGCCCCTGAAGGCAGGACAAGAAGCAACGCAGGCAAACGAATCAAGGAGAGAAGCAACCTGGAACCAAGGAGAAACTTCCCAACAGTGAGGACAATTAACCAGTGGAACGACTTGCCACAAGAAGTTGTGGATGCTCCAACACCTTAAGAAGAGACTGGACATCCCCCTGTCTGAAATGGGATAGGGTCTCCGGTTTGAGTAGGGGGGTGGACTAGAAGACCTCCGAGGCCTCTTCCAGCTCTGTTAACAGAATACAGAATAACAGAGTTGGAGGGGACCCTGGAGGTCTTCTAGCCCAACCCCCTACTCAAGCAGGAGACCCTATCCCCTTTTAGACAAGTGCCTGTCCAGTCTCTTCTTAAAACTTCCCATGTTGGAGTATCCACAGCTTCTTGTGGCAAGTTATTATTTCTGGAGGCAAGTTATTGTGATTGGTTGGTTGGTTGATTGATTGATTGATTGATTGATTGATTGGCATTTGATCCCTACAGTCAATCAGGGATAAGGAGTCGGTGGAGGAGAGACCACGGGGAGATCCCCCAGGTTGTAAACTAGACTAGGAAGAAAATCAATCCACCCTGAAATAAATTAGCCGGCTGTTCTGCCCCAGCTCTGGATTCCTGAGGATATTGACACACACCAACGGTCCTTATCAAATTTATTAAGTAGCAAGAATAAACCAAAAGTCCGGCAAAGGTTGGCAACCAGCCCAGAAAACAAGATATGATAAACCAAAATACTCTGATAATAAATATGAGTTGTTTCCAGCAAGAAACTTACTACTGGTGTGTGACTTAAATAGGCTAAGGGAGTGGCCAATTATCCTCAAGCCCTACTCTCGAGGTGACCTCCTCCTCCTCCTGAGTAGCCACTCCTGCCTTTTGGCAGCCCTGCGTGCCCGAGCATTGAGGAGAGGCTCCTCCACTTTGCTCTCTCCACTTGAAGGAGCCTCTGGAGGTTCTGGAGGCCCTGGCGGAGTCTCTGCCTCTGGCACCACATCCTCTTCGGCCTCCTCGCTGTCCGACGCGAGCGCCAGCCTCCTCGTCCTCGGGATCAGCCACTGGGTTTCCCCCCTGTCCAAATGCTCAAATTAATTAATTAATTAAGTTAGATCTCATTAGAGCCCAGATGCTAATTTACTGACCTCTTTCTCCCGTTTCCAGGATTGTTGTAAGCCGCCCGGAGTGACTCAATAGGAAGCTGGGGCGGCATATTGATTGAACAAATAAAATAACTCTAATCCACGTTCTTATGTAAACTTTCAATCAGGTTTTAAAAAATTCAGTCGGTTTAATTCTGCACAGCCCGGCTGGGGAATTCTGGGAGTTGAAGTCCACCCATCTTCAAGCTACCAAGGTTGAGAAACATTGGCTTAGAGGAACCCCACAATTTAGGGAGCTGGGTTCGATTCTCTTCCCCATCAACATTCTCTGGAGCTGGTTTAGAGAAAGGAGGGGCAGTCGGAACCCCCTCCATTGCCATAACCCACAGAAAAAAACACCTGGTTGACGGTACCAAAAGCTGATATTTAAAAAGGTCAAAGATAATTGACAAGCCCTGCTAATGCCATCTCGATGCTAAATTGGCTTAGGGAACAAAAAATAATAATTCAATCTGATAACACCCCCCCCCCCTTCATTTCTACAGAAAAGGTACAAGTAAATAACCTTGTTTATTCATTATTTCTTTATGAATTAAATTTCCACACTGCCCTTGTCAGCTGAGATATTCTGGGGAGGTTTACAACCTCATAATGAAATCTTATAAATACAGGTAGTTGTTGACTTGAAACAGTTCATTTAGTGACTGTTTAGAAAACCATGGATGGGAGAGAAGCAACCTGGAATTAAGGAGAAACTTACTAACTCTGAGAAGGATTAACCAGTGGAACAGCTTGCCACCAGATGTTATGGGTGCTCCATCACTGGAGGTTTTTAAAAGAGACTGGACAGCCACTCTCTAGGGCAGAAGTCTCCATCCTTGGCCACTTTAAGCTTTGCTGGCTGGGAAATTCTAGGAATTGAAGTTCTCCAGGCTTAAATTGGTCAAGGTTGGAGACCCCTGGTCTAAGGTCTTTTATTTGAGCCGGGGGTTGGACTAGAAGACCTCAAAGGTCCCTTCCAGTCTGATTGACTGTTTAAAGTCACAACGGTCGTGTAAAAAGAGACTTGTATTTCACTTTTACGCCCGCTGTAGCATCCCCACGGGCACATGATCAAAATTCAGAGGTTTGGTTCCATATTTAGAATAGAATAGAAAAACAGAGTTGGAAGGGACCTTGTGGGTCATCTAGTCCAACCCCAAGCAGGAGATCCTAGAACAGTGATGGCTAACCTTTTTGCCGTCATGTGCCAAAAGTGAGGAGAGCACAGGGGGGGATCACACCCACATGTGCCCCCACCCATAATTCAGTATGCCCCACCCCCACGCAAATGCGCGCGTGACACCCCTGTGCGTTCCCCGCTTTTGGCATGCGATGGCACAGTGGGCCCAGTAGACCTGTTTTTCGCCCTCCCCAGGCTCCAGAGGCTTTCTTGGAGCCTGGGGAGGGCAAAAACAGCCTTCCCCACCCCCTCCAGAGGCCCTCCAGAGGCTGGAAATAGCCTGTTTCCTGACTTCTGGTGGGCCCGGAAGGCCCAAAAATCAGCTGGGAGCTGAGCTAGGGCAACGCTCGTGTGCCCACCGATATGGTTCTGCGGGCCACCTGTGGTTGGCCATCACGGTGCTAGAACATTTCTGACAGAGGGCAGCCCAGTCTCTTCTGGAAAACCTCCAGTGATGCTTTTTTAGGACAGTTGCAGTATCCCAGGGGTCATATGATCACGTGATTCCCCTTTTGACACCTTCTGACAAGCAAGGTCAACGGGGAAACCAGATTCACTGAACGACCATGTTATTAGCTTAACCACTGCAGTGATTCGCTTATCAACGGTGGCAAGGAAAGTCGGAAAATGGGGCAAAGCGCACTTGGCAAATATCTCGCTTAGCAGCAGTCATTCTGGGTTTAACTGTGGTCGTAAGACTTATTTTAAATCAGTGTATATTTCTGAAACAAACATTACGGCCAGGAAACCTCGTTCTTCCATCTCTTTCTCCAGAAGTGTACTCTCCAGCTGTGTTTAAAGGGAAAGGTTCCCCTCGCACATATGTGCTAGTCGTTCCCGACTCTAGGGGGCAGTGCTCATCTCCCTTTCAAAGCCGAAGAGCCAGCGCTGTCCGAAGATGTCTCCGTGGTCATGTGGCCGGCATGACTCAACGCCAAAGGCGCACGGAAGCTGTTCCCTTCCCACCAAAGGTGGCCCCTATTTTTCTACTTGCATTTTTTTTTTACCTGCTTTCGAACTGCTAGGTTGGCAGAAGCTGGGACGAGTCACGGGAGCTCACCCCGTTACGCGGCACCAGGGATTCGAACCGCTGAACTGCCGACCTTTCGATCGACAAGCTCAGCGTCTTAGCCACTGAGCTACCACATCCCTGTATACCAGCTGTGTTTACACAACCACAAAATCAAGATAATTACCAACGTGATGGCTGCATTTATAAAGCAGCCTAAGCGAAGATGGATTGACTATATACAAAACAAATATGGGACTAAAAAGTTGCAAATAGCTTATGAATGAAATATTCAGATGATTTCTTTTTCTTTTTTTTTCTTCTATTTTGATATTTTAGTATCTATGGCGGAGTTAAAGAGTAAGGGGAAGTTAAGAATTTATAGTTAGTTTGCTTATGTTAGATTATGTTTGTTAAATGTAATACCCTGTATTTTGCTCTGAGAAGTCGGGGGGGGGAGGGAGAGGGGAAGGGGGGGGAAGGGGGGGAAATTTGTTTGTAAAATATTTTAAAACTTTTCAATAAAAAATAAAGCAGCCTGAGCTTGACTACTTTTAAGGTAGTCCTCGACTTACGACCACAACTGAGCCCAGAATTTCAGTTGCTAAGCAAGACATTCGTTTTGTCCCATTTTACACCCTTTTTTGCCCCAAGAAGGCTAAGGGAATCGGTACAGTCATTAAGCTAGTCACATGGTGGTTAAGTGAATCTGGCTCCCCCCCCCCACGTTGACTTTGTTTGTCAGGAGGTCGCAAAAGGGGGAATCACGTGACCCCTGGACACTGTGACCGTCATAAACATGAGTCACTTCCCAAGCGTCAGAATTTGGATCACGTGACTCCAGGGATGCTGCAACGGTCATAAGTCTGAAAAACGTTCTTAAGTCATTTTTTTTTCAGTGCCATTGGAACTTTGAATGGTTACTAAGCGAACTCTTGTAAACCAAGTACAACCTGGAATTATTATTGTTGTTGTTGTTGTTGTTATTATTGTTATTATTATTATTATTATTGTTATTATTATTATTATTATTATGCCACCCATCTCCCCTACAAATTGACTCTGGGCTGATTACATGCTATCAAACAGGTAAAACTTGGTTAAAAGATTAAAACGATGCAGATTAAAATATTATTAATTTTAAAACGTCACTAAACGGATGGCCGTAAGTCCCAGGCTATATGTATCCTCAGTCATTATTAGCAGACCTTGCTTTGCTTTTTAAAGAGAAGGTAGCCAGAACGATCCTCCAAGTTGGGGATGGGGGGGGGAAAAAAAGAAAGAAAGAAAAAGTGTTCGTAAAAGACAGAGAAATGCCAGCTGGACTCCATTCTAGGTAATTCCTTGGCAGGTTGAACTCCGTGGAGGTTGAAAGGGAGAAGTGGGTCCAACAGGATTGTAGATGTGTCTGGGGCTGGCTGGGGAGGCCTAGAGTCAGATGTCTCTCAGATGCCTTCCTCCTGCGTCCAAGACTTTTACAATTTATTTTTGGGAGAGAGAAGAGAGGGGGGGGGGGTTGTCGAAGATTCTCAGTGCTGCTCCGGAGAGGAGTCTAGAGATGCCAAAAGCAATAAATAAATAAATAAATAAATTTCCAAGCTATTGTTTGAATCATAGGGTTGAAGGAGGCTGCAGAAGAGATGGATCCGTGTGTCCTCCCATAAGGATGGGTTTTGGAGGAACATCTGCTAAGAATATTGGCTATTTTTGCTGCATCCAAGCCCCTCCTGAAGCTGTCCAGCCAAGGCAGACCGAGGCTGCATTAAGAGAGGGATAGAATCCAGATCACATCAAGTGTTAATATCATTTTATAAAGCCTTGGTAAGACCACTTGGAATATTGCACCCAGTTTCGATGCAAAAAAAGATGTTGAGACTCTGGAAAGAGTGCCGAGAAGAGCAACAAAGAGGATCAGGATCAGGATCAGAATAGAACTGGAAGGGACCTTGGAGGTCTTCTAGTCCAGCCCCCTGCTCAAGCAGGAGATCCTATACCAATGGTGGTGAACCTTTTCGGCACTGAGTGCCCAAACCAGAACGCACATGCGTGTGTGTCCATGTGCAAGTGCCGGAGCACCGGAAACCCGAAGACCAGCTGGCTGGAGCACACACGTACCCCAGTCAGCTGGTCTTTGGGTTCCTGGCATGCGCATGTGTGCCGGCCAGCTGGTTTTTGTTCACTCCAGAGCACCGGAAACTCAATGACTGGCTGGCTGGTGCACACATGCCTCTTTTTTGACCATTTTTCAGGCTGTTTTCCCACTGTTTTTCGGGAAATGAAAAACAGCCTGGAAACAGCCCCAAAAGGCTCAGAAACAGCCTGGAAAACAGCCCAAAAGTGGCCTGAAAAAGGCCCTGAAAACAGTGTGAAAAAAGCCTGGAAAACGGCCTGAGAAAGGTCCTGAAAAGAGTCCGAAAAAAGCCTGGAAAACAACCCCAAAAAGGCTGATAAAGGCCCTGAAAACTGCCCGAAAAAAGCCTGGAAAACAGCCCAAAAATGGCCTGAAAAAAGCCTGGAAAACGGCCTGAGAAAGGTCCTGAAAAGAGTCCGAAAAAAGCCTGGAAAACAACCCCAAAAAGGCCTGAAAAAGGCCCTGAAAACAGTGTGAAAAAAGCCTGGAAAACGGCCTGAAAAAGGCCCTGAAAAGAGTCCAAAAAAAGCCTGGAAAACAACCCCAAAAAGGCTGATAAAGGCCCTGAAAACTGCCCGAAAAAAGCCTGGAAAACAGCCCAAAAATGGCCTGAAAAAAGCCTGGAAAACGGCCTGAGAAAGGTCCTGAAAAGAGTCCGAAAAAAGCCTGGAAAACAACCCCAAAAAGGCCTGAAAAAGGCCCTGAAAACAGTGTGAAAAAAGCCTGGAAAACGGCCTGGAAAAGGCCCTGAAAAGAGTCCAAAAAAAGCCTGGAAAACAACCCAAAAAGGCCTGAAAGAGGCCCTGAAAACTGTCCGAAAAAAGCCTGGAAAACGGCCTGAAAAAGGTCCTGAAAAGAGTCCGAAAAAAGCCTGGAAAACAACCCCAAAAAGGCCTGAAAAAGGCCCTGAAAACAGTGTGAAAAAAGCCTGGAAAACGGCCTGAAAAAGGCCCTGAAAAGAGTCCAAAAAAAGCCTGGAAAACAACCCCAAAAAGGCTGATAAAGGCCCTGAAAACTGCCCGAAAAAAGCCTGGAAAACAGCCCAAAAATGGCCTGAAAAAAGCCTGGAAAACGGCCTGAGAAAGGTCCTGAAAAGAGTCCGAAAAAAGCCTGGAAAACAACCCCAAAAAGGCCTGAAAAAGGCCCTGAAAACAGTGTGAAAAAAGCCTGGAAAACGGCCTGGAAAAGGCCCTGAAAAGAGTCCAAAAAAAGCCTGGAAAACAACCCAAAAAGGCCTGAAAGAGGCCCTGAAAACTGTCCGAAAAAAGCCTGGAAAACGGCCTGAAAAAGGTCCTGAAAAGAGTCCGAAAAAAGCCTGGAAAACAACCCAAAAAAGGCCTGAAAAAGATCCTGAAAAGAGTCCGATAAAAGCCTGGAAAACAGCCTAAAAATGGCCTGAAAAAGGCCCTGAAAACAGTCTGGAAAAGCCCGGAAAATGGCCCGAGAAAGGCCTGAGAAAGGTCCGAAAATGGCCCCCCAAAATGGTCTGTTTTTTGGGTATTTTTCGGGATGTTTTCTGGCACTTAGGCACCTGTGAAGACCAGCTGGCTGGCGCGCATGTGTGTGCTGGAAACCAGAACAGCAGCTGGCGACTGCGTGCCTGCCCACAGAGAGGGTCTGCGTGCCACCTCTGGCACGCGTGCCATAGGTTCGCCATTTTTTTTTTTAATTTGATTTATATGCCACCCTTCTCCGCCCTTCTCCGAAGACTCAGGGCGGCTTACAATGTGCTCAGCATGGTCCTATCCCATTTCAGACAGGTGGAAGAAGTCCAATCTGAAGTGGTTCGGGAATGACGAGAGGCACAAGCAAGTGACAACAGCTCTTTAATATACAGTGAGACTTCAGCCAAAACTCAGAGGCTGCAGCCCTCCTTATATACAATCCTGGAGGGACTGTCAGCCAATCAGAAATGTAGGCAGGTTTGAAACTCCCGCTTAAAAGTATCAATACATAACACAATCTCTTCTTAAAAACCTCCAGTGATGAAGCACCCACAACATCTGAAGGCAACTTCTGTTCCAAAACATATAAAGAACGGTGGCTGGAACTGGATATGTCTAATTGAATGAAAAGAGGGATTAGGGGTGATATGTTAGCACTCTTCCAATATTTGAGGGGCTGCCACAGAGAGGAAGGGGGGCCAATCTATTCTCCAAAGCCCCTGAAGGCAGGACAAGAAGCAACGGATGGAAACTCATCAAAGAGAGAAGCAACCTGGGATTAAGGAGAAACTTCCTAACAGTGAGGACAATTAGCCAGTGGAACTGTTGTAGAGATGTTTTGTGGAGATGAGGAATTAAGAAAACATCCCAATTAGGGCAGACAGAGTCAGCTTAATTATTTTATTGCAATAAAAGGATCAGATAGGTATTGATACCTCAAGATCTGAACAAAGTTATGGTCCTGAGACTCCAGTTTTATACAGTTTCAAACAAAGGACCCTTTGAAGTTAGCAGTTCATATGGTCCTATACATTTATCAATTTTAATTGACATTACAGAGTTTCTTTGCAAAACAGTCATAATTCTTTTTGTAGATTTATTGAAGCATATCTGTTATTCTTTGTTGAAATATCAAAGTGGACATCCCTGTCGCTTTAACCTCAAGGTGTAAATCACGTAGACTGTTCTTATCTGTGACAACTGAGCGGCCTTGAAATAAGCATCCTTGCAAGGGGATGTCTTTTCCTGTGTTCTGAATATAATTACAAGCAATTTCTCTCTTACAATATTAAGAACAAAGAGGGCCCTTCAGTGACTATCTAACTGGACCCATGTTTTTATTTTATTTTATTTTATTTGTTACCTGTCCCAGCATAGAACAACTTGCCACAAGAGTTTGTGGGTGCTTCCATCACTGGAGGTTTTTAGGAAGAGATTTATTTATTAGTTCAATTTATATGCTGCCTTTCTCCGAAGACTCAGGGCGGCTGTTTGGACAGCTATTTGTCTGAAATGGTATAGGATCTCTTGCTTGGGCGGGGGGTGGACTAGAAGACCTCCAGGGTCCCTTCCAATTCTGTTACTCTGCTTAATGGTTTTCACTAACAGCCTTCTCCCTCTCCCTCTCTCTCTCTCTCTCTCTCTGCTCATCCACCATTCTGCCCACCCCCACTGCAGAATCTAATACTTCTAAGAAACAGGTGTTCTTTAATTCCCCTCCCCAGCTTTTGAGGAATATCTGTCCCATAAATTAAACCGAGTGCTATATTCGTGCCATAAATCTCCATGGGGGAGGAAAGTCTGTCAGCCGAGAAACTTCTCTTCTCGGAGCAGAAATATTTATTTTATTTCAGATATGTGGCTGCACATCCCAGGACGTTTAAAAAGAGATTGGAGAACCATTTGTCTGAAATGGTATAGTCTTGAACAGGGAGTTCCTTCCAATTCCATTATCAAAGGAAGGAAGGAAAGAAGGTACGAAGGAAGTAAATGGATGGAAACTGATCCAGGAGAGAAGCAACCTAGTACTAAGGAGAAATTTCCTAACACTTGGAGGTTTATCTGTGTCCTCAGGGCCACCTGAGTGGTGCAAATGGGGGTGGAGCCTCACTGACATCTATCTCCTGTCCTCAACACAGTCCTCTCATCAGTTCCAAGAAGGCTCCAACCCCATTTGCACTATTGTGAGAGCACAAACATCCAAGTGGCCTCAACGACCCTCTAAAACAGTGTTTCTCAACCTTGGAAGCTTGAAGATGGGTGGACTTCAATTCCCAGAATCCCCCAGCCAGCAACGCTGGCTGGGGGATTCTGGGAGTTGAAGTCCACCCATCTTCAAGCTACCAAGGTTGAGAAACACTGCTCTCAAAGGATGCAAATGACCAGCTGTCTGCAAGGAGTATCAATCCTTCCCTTCCCCACCATCCAGTCAGAGCGGAAGAAGCTTCTGGGATGAGAAGCGAAACGTCTTCAAAAGAAAAAAAACAAGAAAGTCCAGTTGCCTCTTGGAAAAAAATAAGCATCTTTGGGGGCAGAATTCCAAGGGCGACCCCACCAGTAGAGGGGTGCCATCACTTCACGTGAAATTTGGAATTAGGAATCCGGAGGCTTTCATCCGAATCCAGAGGTCAGCCCCCACCAGGTAGGCCAGGCCAAACGATCCGTTGCAAAAGACCCAAAGGGCTTTTATTGAGATTGTTCAAAAATAGAGCTGGGGAACCGATGACTCCTTTATGACTTGTGGACTTCAACTCCCAGAATTCCTCAGCCAGCATGGAATTCTGGGAGTTGGAGTCCACAAGTCATAAAGGGGCCACCAGTTTCCCCACCCCTGTTCTAAGAAGAGAAGGCGAAGTTTTTCGAACTGAGGTAGCCCTCCGTCTCCGTTCAGCAAACTCTGACTTATTTGGGGCTTCCAACTAACTTAACACGGCTAGAACTGAATATATATTTATTATAACATCTGGAGAGAAGAAGTCCTTTCATAACAGTTGCTGGCCTCTTGATGGTTAGGGATGACACCCGGTCATATTTATTTATCTGCTAGCACATGGATGAAGTCACCCAATGCATTTCTGCATTCCAGGCAGTGTGTAAATCTGGCAAGCCCTCTCCCAACATTCTCCACGGAAAAACAGGGAAGGCAACCCAGGTTTCCAGAGTCATCGGTAGAAGACTGTTTACATTCTGTGAATTCCAGCCCTGGGAAATTCTAATCCTTCACGGAATATCCAAAGCCAGGCCCATTTCTCCTTCAGAAAAAAAAAAAAGATAAATATAAATCCATTTTGGACCCTGAAGGGAAACTAAAATCAACGCAAGAGCTTGAAGACCAGGGCATTTCTACTATCATGGTTGCCTCAATGGCAAATACAATCTAAATAACAATTACAGAGTTGGGAAGGGACCCTTGGAGGTCTTCTAGTCCAACCCCCTGCTCAGGCAGGAAACCCTACACCACTTCAGACAAATGGTTATCCAATCTCTTCTTAAAAACTTCCAGTGTTGGAGCATTTACAACTTCTGGAGGCAAGTTGTTCCACTGGTTAATTGTTCTCACTGTCAGGAAATTTCTCCTTGGTTCTAGATATGATATAGATATGAAAAAGTATGGCTTTTATAAAGGACAAACACCTTTTGGCACTGTTGAACTCTGATGAAAAACTAATTAAGGTAGATAACTTCTTACTAAATTTAAAAACGAACAAATAAACGACACAATGGGACAATGGGAAATTTTATTTGGCTGTAACATAGAACTAGAGAAATGGCAAAATTTATTATTTATTTATTTATTTGTTTGTTTCCATTTCTATACCGCCCTTCTCCAATAGGACTCAGGGCGGTGAACAGCCAGAGTAAAAAACAGAACATACAAAATTTAAAAACAGTTTAAAATAATTAAATATTTTGGCCGTAAATTAAAACAACCCAATTTAAAATCAATTTAAAATTTAACTCAAGCCAGCCAGTTCATTTCATTATGGGAAATGAACTATAGATTAACAATGGCAACATTTTATAAACAACATTTATATAAAATAAATTTTATAGATGGCATTTACCACCCACTGGGTTAGCTAAAATGTTTAACAATATGTCTAGCAAATGTTGGAAATGTAACCAGAAAACGGGCACATTTTATCATATGTGGTGGACTTGAGTTAAAGCAAAAAAAAAAAAAAAATGGGGAAAAATATAACAGACGGATAGAAAAGATAATTAGGGGAACATGTAGATTTTAAACTTGAACTGTTTTTTATTAGGTATGATATCAGAACAACTTGATGGGCAAAGTATATATTTAACATTGCATGTTTTAACAGCAGTGAGGATTATATTTGCACGATATTGGAAAAATGAAGAAACGCTGTGAGACAAAGAAATAATTAGGAAGATACTAGATTGTGCCAAAATGGAGAGACTGACATTGAAAATCAAACAGAAGACACAGAATATTATCAAACACGGAATTTATTTTACCAGTGGTTGGAAAAATGGGGTGGAGAGTAAGAATGTGATCTGTATTGTTAAGCAAATTAAGTACCTAGATGAGACGCTAAAAGAAAAGATAAATTTGGACCCAACGGAGTCCAAGAATGTCTGTGGCTAAGCAAGAGAGTCAAGTGAGTTTTGCCTCATTTTACGATCTTTCTTGCTGCTGTCATTAAGTGAATTGCTGCAAGGTGACCCAGGCTTCTTCTGTTCACTTTGCTGATGGTGAGACCCCTGGAAATGGGGACCACGTGACCCCAGCATGCTGCAACCGTCGTACATGCAGGTAGCCCTCTACTTACAACAGTTCGTTTAGTGACCGTTCGAAGTTATGATGGCACAGAAAAAAGTGGCTTAGGACCATTTTTTGCACTTACGACCGTTGCAGCATCCCCCATGGTCACGTGGTGAAAATTCAGACCTTTGGCAACTGACTCGTATTTATGACGGTTGCAGTGTTCCCGGGGTCATGTGATCCTTCCGATAAGCAAAGTCAACTGAAGCCAGATTCACTTAACGACCAGGCTACTAACTTCACAACTGCAGTGATTCACTTAACAACTGTGCCAAGAAAGATCACAAAATGGGGCAAAACTCACTTAACAACTGTCTTGCTCAACAACTTAAATGTGGGGTTCAGTTGTGGTCGTAAATCGAGGACTAACTGTATTCTCAAATTGGCCTCTATGGGCTCAGTGTTGTGTGATGGCCCATTGAAGGCAATTCTTTTCCCAAATCTTGTGTCTTCTCCAGCTTATTTCCTGGAACACTTTTACCTGTACAGGTAGTCCTGGGCTTACAAGAGTCCATTTAGTAGCCGTTCAAAGTTACAACGGCACTGAAAAAAATGACTTATGGCCATTTTTCACGGTTTCATAGTTACGACCGTTGCAGCATCGCCATGGCCATGTGATCAAAATTGGCAACCGTCTCGTATTTATGACGGTCACGTGATCTCCTTTTGCGACTTTCTGAGAAGCAAAGTCAACGGGGAAGCCAGATTCATTTAACGACCGGGTTATAACTTAAGAACTGCAGCAATTCACTTAACAGCCATGGCAAGAAAGGTCGCAAAATGGGACAACGTTCACTTAACCAATGTCTCACTTAGCAGCAGAAATTTGGGGCTCATTTGTGGTCGTAAGTTGAGGACTTCTTCTATTCCCTTTTCCTGGAAAAGGACGAGTTGCGTTCATTTCCATATGCAGCTGCTGTTCTCTTGACTGAAAAGGCTCCTTTATCCATATATATATATATATATTTTTGAAAAAACAGGAAAGTGTGGTTTTGGGGAGCGGTTCAAAAGGAGGCTGGATTTCACTCCCCAAAAACACACCTTTGGTGTGGAAGGAATGGAATGGAAAGGAAGTCGTTTTTGGCATCTGGAGTTGTCCTGAAGTTACCCCGTGACAAAAATACTCTCCGTTGGGAAATCTGAACAGTTCCTTTGAGCTGGGTTGGACTCCATAGTTCTGGTTAGGAAAAGCTCTCCGACCTCGGCCACTGGAAGACTTGTGGACTTCGGCTCCCAGAATTCCCTGGCCAGCTATGCTTAATCTCTTGTAATCCCTTCCTCTGCAGTCTCTCCGTTTTGATTTAATTCTCTTCAAATTCTGGGAGCTGAAGTCCCCAAGTCTTAAAGGTGCCAAGGTCGGAGAGCCCTGCCTTAGTGGATTCTTTCCCTCTGTCTGAGCAGAGAAGTAGGACCCAACACGACCACCACCGTCTTCTCAGATCTCTTTCAGATCCGGCACTGCTTGGTTTCCCCACGAGGGATCCAGATGCATGTGGTCCAAGTCACGCCAAGAGGTCCTCTAGGAAAAGAAGGTGGTGGGGAGTTTGGAGAAGGTCCTGGAGCAGGACCAGACCAGGCGGTTCCTTGGTCCACCTTCTGCGCCCTCCAAGAGGCAGCCAAGAAGCTCACATGGGAAGGTCCTCAAGGAAGCTGGGAGCAAGAGAGGAGGCCCTGCTATGTGGGAGGGTGCTCCCTCCACAGATCCTTGGAGAATAGTCTACTTCCAGTATCGCAGGCAATGGCATTCGATCTTCCTCCCTCCCTCCCTCCCTCCCTTTTTCCTGCCCTCCTTGCTTCCTTTCTTCATCTTCTTTCTTTCTTTCTTTCTCTTTCTTTCTTTCTTTCTTTTTCTTTCCTTCCTTCCCTCCCTCCCTCCCATCCTTCCCTCCCTTCCTTTCTATTATCCTCCCTCCCTCCCTGTCCCTTCCTTCCTTCCTTTTCCCTTTTTCCTGCCCTCCTTGCTTCCTTTCTTCGTCCTCTTTCTTTCTTTCTTTTTCTTTCCTCCCATCCTTCCCTCCCTTCCTTTCTATTATCCTTCCACCCTCCCTGTCCCTTCCTTCCTTCCTTTTTCCCTTTTTCCTGCCCTCCTTGCTTCCTTTCTTCGTCCTCTTTCCTTTCTTTCTTTCTTTCTTTTTTCTTTCTCTTTTTCTTTCCTTCCTTCCTTCCCTCACTTCCTCCCTCCTGTCCTTTCCTCCCTTCCTTTCTATTATCCTTCCTCCCTCCCTGTCCCTTCCTTCCTTCCTTTTTCCCTTTTTCCTGCCCTCCTTGCTTCTTTTCTTCATCCTCTTCTGTCTATCTTTCTTTCTTTCTTTCTTTCTTTCTTCCTTCCTTCCTTCCTTCCTTCCTTCCTTCCTTCCTTCCTTCCTCCCTCCCTCCCTCCCTCCCTCCCTTCCTCTTTCTTTCCTCCCTTCCTTGTCTCTCTTTTTCCTTCCTTCCTTCCTTCCCTTTCTCCTCCCTCCCTCCCACCCTCCTTCCTTCCCTCCCTCCCTCTTATTTCTCATTGTCCCCCAAATCCTTCCTGCTTAGGAGCTGCTGCTCTCCAAGAATTTGCCTCATTTTCTTTGAAACCTGGCCAGGACGGTGGCCAGGGCGGCCCCATCGTGAAGTTGCACTGGGCGAAACCCCCTTTTCCCTCCCTTGAGCAGGCTCCCCCCTCACCCTGCAATGTTCATTTGCCCCCCCCTAAGAATAAAGCGGGATCCCACTTCCTTCCCTTGCAATCCCCGAAGAGAGGAAGCCGCCAACGTGAGTGATGCACGTTCAGCGGTCATCTTTGGCTATCGGAAGAGGGACTTTTAGGAAAAAAGAACCAACTCTGTCTGGAATGCATCTTTTTTTCCTCTCCCTCTTCGGTTTGGAGAAAAAAAACCCATCTTTTCACAGAGTGCCTTTTGTGCCCAGCTGTTCAGCATTAGAGTGTGGTTGCTGACCTTGACAATATCGCAAACATGTGTGGGTCTGGGTGCCCGGGCTACGTTAAGGGGGCTAGAGACCCTGTGAGCCTCAGGGGCTCTTCCCAGCACGTCCCCAGCCAGAGGGGAGACCCAGGGATGGTCGGTCACTGTAACCATCCTTGCAGTTGTGTCGATCCATCACTGCTGGGGTGTGTCACAACAGCTGGATTTCTTGCACTTCTGGTGTGTGTGTGGGGGGGCTGTGAGTAGATGTGTGTGCCACGAAGGAACATTTTACCTAGCTGGGTCATGAAAAATCTGCAAGGAAACAGTCAAATTCAGAGAGAACCAAGGACCCCACAGTTCCCCCTCTCTCCCTCCCTCCCTCCCGCTCCTTCTCCTCCTCTCCCTTCTAGCACTGATGCTGTTCTCTACTTGGGTCGTGAAACGTCTACAACAAAACCACCAAGCTCAGAGAGCACCAAGGACCCCACAGTCCTCCTCCTCCTCCTCTCACTGATGACCTTACCTACTTGGGTAAGGAAATGTCTGGAGACACATAACCAAACTCAGAGAGCACTAAGGACCCCACAGAACCAGGGAAGCCCCCTCTTCTCCTCCCCCCTCGCCTCTCACTTTTCTTCGGTCTGGTTTCACTGGACTGGGCACACCCCTTTCCCCCCAGCCCACCTGGGTGAATGAATCGAGTATTTAAAGCCGGTCTCCTTCAGCTGCCCTCAAACATTCTTCAGCGGCTGCATCATCCCTCTCTCCCGAGTGACGCCTTTGAAATATTTTTTCGCCGTAAAAGTTCGATGCCAGACGCACCAATTGGGGGCTGTGATGCTTGGATCGCCCCACACTGCTTTCACTCTAGCCAAACCAATCTCCTTCTTCTGCCCCATTTGGGAGGAAAATGGGGGGGGGCTCTGAATGTCGTAGAGGCCCAGGAAGATTTGGGGTATCTCGGCCATCAAAAGCAGGATAGAATAATTACATTTCAATAATGACAGTGCAATAATGTTTAATGTCAACTTTCCTTTTTGCTAGGATGTCAGCACAGGGAACCATCTATGAATGTAGCAGGGGCTTCCTCGGTTTCTCTCTGGTTTTACTCCCCTCCCCCCACCATGACCAAAGCCCAAATCCCACCATGGCTGGCGGCCTTCACTGGAGGTTTGTTTGGGGAATGAATTGTGGGGGGGGGGGGGTTTCCTTGGAGGGGCCAGTGGGAAAAACCTACGGAAACTTTTTAAAGACCTGGATTTGAGAAGAAACTAAGCCAGCCCTAATCCACTCCTGAGCCTGGAAGATAAGGAAAGCTTTTCAACCTGTTTGTGGGTCTTAAAATATCCCCCAAAGACCCCCACAGCCCCCTCTTCTTGGGCTTCACACCCAGACCGCGTGGGGCTGCCGTTGTATGTGCTTTTTAAAGTTCAGGATTTTGCACACAGGAACAAAACCTTCCTCCCAAGCCAATAAAGCTTCTTGCAGGGTGGTCTCGGTGAGAGGTTGAAGGCCGGGCTCGGCTGATCCTGAAAAGGGTTTCTGGAGGTGGGCACAGCAGCCCCGCCCCCCCAGCCTTTTTAACTTTAGCTCTTCTCTCTTGGTTTTAACGGCTGCCTTTTGCTAAGTTAGTTCGTTTATTATATTTGTATACCGCCCTTCTCCCGAGGGACTCAGGGCGGTGAACAGCCAAGGTAAAAACAATGTACAACAAAAATTAAAAGTTTTTTGCTAAGAATTGGATAATGTTTTTTCCTCTGGTTTTGTAGACCGCTCAGAGTTGTAGATCTGGGAGTGAGATGATGTATTTTATTTATCCATTTTTTTTTTAATGCCAGCCATCTCCCCTATGAAGTGGTGGGGCTGGGAGACTCTAAATTTGATGAATAAATAAAAATCAATCAATAAATAAATACGTGCCCAAATTGGATAGGAGATAAGACTGGCTGGGCCCTGCTGATCCTCTAATCCTGAACTGCAGCTCTGTAGAGTGCAGTGTTTTCTGTCTTTTCTCTCTGCTCCATTCTCCTTTCCCCCTCTCCTTTCCTCTCCTTTCCTCTCCTCTCCTCTCCTTTCCCCTTCCCTTCTTCTCCTTTCTCCTCCTTTCTTCGTGCTCTTTTCTTTTTTCTGCTTTCTTCTCCTTCCTTTTCCTTCCCTCTTTCTTTTCCTTTCCTTTCTCCCAATTCCTTTCCTTTCCTATCTTTTCCTTCTTCCCACCTCCTTTCCTTTCCTTTCCTCTTTCCTTTCCTTTCTCCCACTTCCTTTCCTTTCCTTTCCCTTCCTTTCCTTTCCTTTCCTTTCCTTTCCACCTTTCCTTGGCTCCTTCCCACTCAGCCCCCTTTTTCCTGCTTATCCCAAAACCTCTTTCCCCCCGCTTTTCATTCCAGGTGTGACCACAGCTCTTTTGTCGAGATGGGATTTCCGGAGGTCTCTCTTTCTCCCTCCCCCTCTCCTGCCTCCGGATGCCTTTCAGGAAGCCCCCTCCCCCAAAGGTCATGCTCTGCAATGCTGGGCTGACCCCTGAGAGCAGGAGGGGATCAGCTTACAGGCCTTTGCCTCGGCCAGGAGGGATGAGTGGGTGGGAACAGCAGTGGAGGCAGCCAATCCTCCCCCCCAACTCAGGAGTCTTTGGGGTGGGGGGCGATGGGGAGGATGCCAGGAATGCTCCCTCCTGCAAATGGGGGGTGGGGGGGTTGATGAGGAATTTTCTGATTTTACTGGATCCTTTCTGACTAGGAGAGGTGCCGTGGCCTAGAGGTGGAGCTCTCGCCTCACAATCCGGAGGCTGTGAGTTCGATCCTAGGTAGAGGCAGATATTTCTCTCTCTCTGGGCACACTGAGAATATATCTGCCAAACAAAACTCCCATTGGCGACAGGAAAGGCATCCAGCCAGTAAACACTCTTGCTAGCTCCATTCAGTTGCCCAGAACTCCACCCCATAAGGGATTATGGGGTTGTTAAACAATGATGATGACTGGATGCTTTCTGACTCCCACCACCACTTTGTAAAATGGGACACTTTGTGGCCTTGTTTTAAAATCTCAACTGAGTTTCTGAACGGAAAAACTGGATTTGGGTTTTGTGTGTGTGTGTGTGTGTGTGTGTGTGTGTGTGCAGGTAGTCCTCGACTTACAACAGTTCATTTAGTGGCCATTCAAAGCTCCAACTGCACTGAAAAAGTGACTTAGGACTACTTTTTTTCATAATTATGACTGTTGTAGCCTCCCCGTGGTCATGTGATCAAAATTCGGACGCTTGCCAACTGACTTGTACTTATGACGGTCGCAATGCCCTGGAATCCCGTGATCCCCTTTTGCAACCTTCTGACAAGCAAAGTCAAGGGGGAAGCCAGATTCGCTTAACGACCAGGTTACTAACTTAACAGCCGGGGTGATTCACTTACCAACGGTGGCAAGAAAAGTCGTAAATGGGGCCAAGCTTAGTTAACAACTGTCTCGCTTAGCAACAGAAATATCTGGTCCCGATTGTGGTTGTAAGTCGAGTCTGACCTGTATTATATAATAAAATAGCATCTTGAGAGCAAGTTTCTGCCTCCCCCGTCCTATCCTGAGTAAATTTAAGATGAGGTTATTTTGAGTCTCTTTCTTAGGTATAGGTAGTCCTTGACTTACAACCAAAATTGGAACCAGAACGCCTGTTGCTAAGTGAGATGTTTGTTAAGTGGGACATGCCTGGTTTTACAAACTTTTTGCTGCAGTCGTTATGTGAATCACCCTTGTTGTTAAGCAGATCATGTGGTTGTTAAGTGAATCCACCTTTCTCTACTGACTTTGGTGGAAAATGGTGACTATATGACCCCAGGGACCCTGCAACCATCATAAATATGAGTCAGTTGCCAGGCGTCCTAACTTTGATCACATGACCCCAGGGATGCTACAACAGTCATAAATGGAAAATGGTCGTAAGTCACTTTTTCCAGTGCCGTTGTAACTTCGAACAATCACTGAATGAACGGTTGCAAGTCAAGGACCAACTGCATTCCATCTCATCTTGGTCAGAGATAGAGAGCAAAGAGAAGAGGCAGATCTCCAGCTTTCATTCTGGGAGTCTGCTGACACCTGGTGGAGATTCTTTGAAGTGCTGTATCTCTAGGCGTTTAGGAAAGA
>JAKOOJ010000005.1:1517011-1597011 GCA_022577455.1 Arizona elegans | reverse complement strand
CCCCTTCGCGCCGTTCTTGTGCAATTTCAGTGCTGCAACAAACTGCGTAACACCATTTTCAGGGTTAGTCCCGACATGTGTACGAAGATGTTATTCACCGCCTCTCCTTCTGCCTGCAGGATGAAAGTTAGCTAGGAAATCTACCGATTTTCAACGGTGGGTGGGGAAGAAGTGAATGTTAAATGCCCTAATGACTAGACCATGCAAATCTATGCAAATGAAGACACAAACACAAGGGTTCTCCTCCGGATGACTCCCCGTTGCAAATGAAATTGATTTGAAGAGACAGATTAAATTTTGCGATAATTATTTTATTCTTTTTATGGATATGCAAGCCCCCCACTCCCCTCCACCTCTCGATGGGCTCCTGCTCTTAATTAAATGGGCGACTGGAAATATTTTAAGTAGACAGATAAATTAAACATCCCTGTCTTTGGGCACACCAACTCACACATCCATTATCTGAAAGCACAGGGCACACTTTTCGATGCAGGAAGTTTCCTAACCCTGCAGTATTACAATTTGAGTCCCTGCCAGCTGCAGAGATAATTACTTTTATAAAAGGAAAAATAAAAGATCCTAGTTATTAATATTTCCTGGAATGGGGCCCGGAGGGTGGAGTCCAGCAGGAGGAATTTAATCAAGAGCTGGGCAGATCCTGTCCAAGGTGGAAGGAATGGAGGAAGGAGATCTCCTGCCCAGATGCTCTCACCATCAGCCCCTACAGGGAGATACCTATTCAGGTGCTGCTTCACTCTGGCACCCAGTTTCTAGCAGGGGAAACTGGGGGGTGGGGTGAGGTGGGATTTGAGGGTCCTTTGGAACCATCCACGATAGGATTTTCAAGAATCAGGGGTGTCTGTAAGACGGGGTTTCCCAATCTTGTATGTTCTTCAATTCCCATAATTCCCCAGCCAACATGCTTTAAGATGGGTGGACTTCAACCCAAAATAGAGAATAGATTCTGTGTCTGAGGAGGGACCCTAGGAAGGCATGGATGGATGGTTGGGTGGATGGATGGATGGATGGGTGGATGGACAGACAGACACATAAATGAAATGGATGGATGGTTGAATGGATGGATGAATGAATGGATGGATGGTTGAATGGATGGATGAATGGATGGATGGATGGATGGATGGATGGATGGATGGACAGATACATAAATGAAATAGATGGATGGATGGATGTTTATGGAGGTTCTTAGTCACCCAGGTCATGATTGTCTATCTTAAAGGTGCTTTTTCAAGAGGCCACTGGACTTTCTGGTTTTTCTTTTGAGAGCTGAAGAAGCTTCTTGGACGAGAAGTGAAATGTCTTTCAAAAAAAAACCCCAGAAAGTCCAGTTACCTTTTGAAAAAGGACCTTTGGGATAAATGGATGGATAGATGGACAGACAGATACATAAATAAGTTGGATGGATGGAAAGATAGAGAGATATAGAAAGGTAGCTAGGTAAATGAATGGATGGAGAGATATAGACAGGTAGATAGGTAGATGAGTAGATAGATGGATGGATAGATGGATAGATGGATAGATGATAGATGATAGATAAATTCATCCATGAGGCACACCAACCAGGCCAAACCGAGCACCTTCATCGGATGCAAGAGTAGAGGGTGGGGGTGGGCCCTTCCAGCCATCTACGGGGTGGGAGTGCGGGTGCGGGGGTGCATTTTGCACAGGGAAGGGTGCCCCATTCCAGAGGGTGCCCCATTCCAGTTCACCTGGCAAAAAGGAGGGAGGAGCTTAGAACGGAGGGGTCTGCAACATTTCACAGCCCCTCCCACAGCAATGCTGGGGGTGGGGTGGGGGAGAGCGGGGTTCAACACATTTCCTGGATTTTAGTATGTGTGTGTGTCTGTGTGTGTGTGTGTGTGTCTGTGTGTGTGTGTGTGTGTGTGTGTGTGTCTGGATGTGACCCATTTGCCATCCTCTCCACTCACTCCAATTTAATCCTGCTTGGGTGCCTTTTCCAGGGAGGGGCGGGGGACCCTCTTTGAGAGACAGAGTCTGTTACCCCCCCCTCTTTACACAATTCCTCCCCCCACCTTCTGCTAGCTTAACAAGAATGAAACTCTTGTTCATCTCGTTCAATGCCCCCCCACCCCCGTCCTGCCTTTGAACCCCCAGCCAATGTCCACTCGGCCAGCTTGGCTCTCTCAAGGGCCCAGATCGCTCGAGTCTTTCAATCCCCTTTGAGGGGCAGGGGCGTGGGTGAATTTAAAGTCAAGCCCCCTTTGAGACCCCATCTTCACACTGCCACTGGCAGCCTGTGTGTGCGTGTGCGTGTGTGCGTGCACACGTGGGGGCCTCCCTGCCTCTTGTAACCTGGTGCACCTGAAAATCCAGGTGTGCCACTTCCCAATTCACCCAGCAAATAGGAGATGTGTGTTATTCTGGCCATGCAGATTCCAGAAAGTATGTGTGTGTGTTTGTGTGTGTGTGTGTGTGTTTGTGTAAGGGGTGAGAGAGCGTGGAAACACATGCCCACACTCGCACATGATCCCAGAAAGGTGTGTAGGAAATCCCCGGCCGAAACTGCAACTGAAAGATCCCTCGGTGTCATTTCCTGGGAAATTTCCTGGGAGAAAAGCCAGTTTTTGGGTGACCCATTTGCTTTTGGGTTTCCCGCCCTGCCTCCTCCCGTTTGCCAAGGCTACAGCCAGCGTTACACACCACACAAACTTTCCCGGCCCCCCGTCCTTCTCTTGCCCTCTGGGGTTCGAGGGCTTTGGGGAAGAGCCACAAATTTGGAAGCGGGAAGCAAATTCTCTGGGCTTGGAGAAACTCCGGCTTTACGTCAGCTCCTGTTCTCTGGCCCTGGGTTGGGAAAGCATTTGGGACTTCTGACTAAAGGAGGTCAGAAGTCAGCCTGCAGATGGGTTCTGGAATTTCCTGAGTGGGTAGGACCCATGAGGCACACATGTCTCACCTTTGGCAATTTGAAGAGATGTGTGGACTTCAACTCCCTGAATTCCCTAGCTAGCTGAAGCTTGGCAGGGTTAAGGTGTATGGACTTCAACTCCCACGATTCCCCAGCCAACTCAACCTTGGCAATTTGAAAAGGTGTGGACTTCAGCTCCCAGAATCCCTTGGCCCAATCTTGGCCATGCTAAGATAGTATGGACTTCAACTCCCAGAATTCCCCAGCCAGTTTAGTCTGGGCCACTTGAAGATGTGTAGACTTCAACTCCCAGAATTCATGGCTGGTTAGGGAATTCTGGGAGTTGAAAGGCACACATTTTCACCTTTTAGTGAAAAACTAAAGAGCCTCGATAGCTCTGCAGACAAAGACACTGTAATTTAACACCAGCTGTCTGCAATTACTGTAAGTTCGAATCTTACCAGGCTCAAGGTTGACTCAGCCTTCCATCCTTTCTAAGGTAGGTAAATTGAGGACCCAGTTTGTGGGGGCAATAAGCTGACTTTGTATAAAATATACAAAAGTATGAAGGCTATTGCTTAACGCATTGTAAGCCGCCCTGAGTCTCCGGAGAAGGGCGGCATATAAATCAAATTAAAAAAAAAAACAACAGGCAAGAAACTTCTTCGTGTTTGAGCCCCAGACCAATGGTCTTATCTGCAACCTGCAGGCAAAACAGGAAAACAACAATTTGATGATACACAGGGCATATATATTATTATTACCTGGCAGCCACTGTTTATTATTACCAAACAATACATATCATGTATTGTGTTTTGTATTCTGTTTGTCTTATTATGACTGTTCCCTATTATTTACTATTGCATTTGTAAATGTCTATGGAGATTCTCAGTCACCCAGGTCCTGGTTATCCCAAAGGTGCTTTTTCAAGAGGCAACTGGACTTTCTGGTTTTTCTTTGAAGACGTTTTGCTTCTCATTCAAGAAGCTTCTTCAGCTCTGAGTGGATGGTGGGGAATGGAAAGATTTGTACTCCTTGCATAAATAAATAAATAAATAGTCCAGTGATGGTTAACCTTTTTGCCATCACGTGCCAAAAGCTGGGGGAACGCAGAGGGGTTGCGCATGTGCGTGCCCACACCCATCATTCTATACGCCCCACCCCCCACGCATGTGCGCATGACCTCCCTGCGCTCTCCCCACTTTTGGCGCATGTGTGCCCACAATGGCATGGTGGGCCCGGTCGGCCCGTTTTTTGCTCTCCCCAGGCTCCAGAACCTTTCTAGGAGCCTGTGGAGGGCAAAAATGGCCTTCCCCACCCCTCTGGAGGCCCATTTCCTTACTTCCAGTGGGCAGAGAAGGCCTGAAAATCAGCTGGCCGATGGGCGCATGCATGGCGGAGCTGAGCTCACGTGCCCACCGATATGGCTCCGCTTGCCACCTGTGGCACGTGTACCATAGGTTTGCCATCACGGATCTAGTCGAACTCTCTGCTGGGTGCCAGAAAAGCAACCGGACCATTGCGTGAGGTCACTTTTCCAGCTTCTTCAAAGCCTCCAGAGATGATGGCGAGCCTTCAGTCTTTGTAGGTCAGCCTTCCCACTAGTGGATAAATCTGAAACTCGTTTTCTCTCTCCATGTAATGCCATCCACGGAAGGCCAAAGGCACACACAAGAACTGGTGGAAACCACCCCGGTGTGCAAGGCATCATGCCTACCCATCAAGTCATGTGTGTTGGAACAGGGCCACCATGTGCTCCTTTGCGGGCACCTATGGAGAAGACCCCACCCTCCCCTGGGGAACCTGGCTGAAATCCCCTGCTCCTCCGAGAGAGATTGTTTCACAGCAGGTCTTTTCCCAACGAGTTTTGCAAGACGGGGGAAGAGAGAAAACAAACGCAAGAGAATCTGGCTACCTCCTATTAAACCACGTAGATCTTAATTACAGGATGTTCCTTTGGGGATGAGTGTCTGGGAAGGAATGTGGTGGAGGTTGGCTTCATTTGGAAACCGGTTGGGCCAGTCTGGTTGCATTTTCCCTCATCTCCTCATCTCCTTTGGGAAGGCTGGTTTTGGGGAGACTGTCTCAAGGAGTGCGTTGCAACACAATTGCCCTATTTGTGCAATGAGCCGGTGGGTGGCAAAGTGATGGACCTGTGAGGAACTCCTGTCAGGTTTCCCGGAGTGAGTCCATTCATGCCAAGCTCCTCAATCAGGGATTCTCAACCCTGGCAAACTTTAAGATGGGTGGACTTCAATTCCCAGAATTCCCCAGCTTAGCCATACTGGCTGTGGGATTCTGAGAGTTGAAGTCCACCCATGTTAAAACATGATGTCTGGGGAATTCTGGGAGTTGATGTTCACTCATCTTAAAACAAGCTGGCTGGAGAATTCTGGGAGTTGGTCCACCCATTTTGAAGCATGCTGGTTGGGGAATTCTGGGAGTCGAAGTCCAGCCATCTTAAAAATACTGCCTGGAGAATTCTGAGACTTAAAGTCCACCCATCTTTAAGCCACCAAGGTTGAGAACCATTTCCCTAAACTACCCTCTAATACACAATCTGAGTTCACACAACACACGAAGCCTTTTAACAACCAAAGTTTTCTGTTGAACTTGAATCCCTGTGCCGCTCATCCCACTGCATTGTCCTTAAAAGAGTAATTTTGCACCACTGTTCTCCTTTTTGTGAAAACTGCCTCTACGCGCAGGCGTATAAAATTAAATAGCAACACCGAGACCCATTTTCTTAAAAAATGAAAAGGTACATTTATTGAAAACAGTTAATACTTTATACAGTTTCTTCTCACAGAATTGTGTGTCCCTCCCGGTGAAGTTTAGCCAAGGGGCACGGCTGGTGCCCCCATGATCGACAGACCGGGGTGGCAAAATGGTTCAAGGTTCACCAACAATCTCAGTCCAAAAAATATAAGCCATTTGGATCCTGCACAGGTGTCAACTTGCAAAGCTTTCAAGTTGCCATGAGCAGGAGTGCCCTAAGACTGGTGAGGTCTACTCCCGAGTAAGTGTTGGCAACTTTGCAGACTTAATCACAGCCACACCATGAGGATCATGGTAGTGACAACAAGGAACCCACCTTGCAGCGGGTGCATTTATATGTGTGCATTTGTGTATTTGGGTGTGTGTGTTTGTATAGGTGTGTTTCACAGCCCACTTCTGTAGCAAGAGAGGTGGAAATATTCCTATTTACAACAAGGGGACCTTTGCCAATGGGGGTTGGGTGGGTGCGATGGACTTTTCCCCCCTTTCCATTTTGATCCCTGGAGGTTTTGCAAAAATTATGTTCCATCTCTGGATTCTTCTTTAGGTTGGCTTGCACGCCAGATGTTTTGCACTGCGATATTGCAACCCAACACATCTGGATGCCTCCAAGCTGGGTCAGTTCTTGTGTGTTCAAGACTTTGATAACACAACAGCAAAGTTGTTTGTTTGTGTGCGTTTGCAATCTCTGTAGTCTAACGAAGAGAAGGACATGACAGTAGTCTTCCTGTATTTGAAGGGATGCCACAAAGAAGAGGGGGTCAACCTATTCTCCAAAGCACCTGAAGGCAGGAGAAGAAACAATGGACGAGAAACTAATCAAGGAGATAACCTGGAAGTAAGGAGAAACTTCCTAACAGTGAGGACAATCAACCAGAAATGCCACCAGAAATGCTGGGTGCTCCATCACTCGAGGTTTCAAGAAGGGATTGGACAACCATTTATCTGGAATTGTATAGAGTTTCCTGTTTGAGTAGGGGGTTGGACTAGAAGACCTCCAAGGTCCCTTCCAACTCTGTTATTCTATGTTCAATTCTGGACAAGAAGAAATGGGTGGAAACTCATGAGATCTAACCTAAGGAGAAATTTCCTGACAGTGAGAACAATTAACCAGTGGAACAGAAGTTGCCTTTAAAAAGTTGTGAATGCTCCAAAATTGGAAGTTGTTAAAATGAGATTAGATCACTATTTGTCTGAAATGGCATAGGGCAGGGGTCCCCAAACTTGGCAGCTTTAAGAGTTGTGGATTTCAACTCCCAGAATTCTCCAGCCAGCTATGCTGGCTGGAGAATTCTGGGAGTTGAAGTCCACAACCCTTAAAGCTGCCAAGTTGGAAGACCTCTGGCATAGGGTCTCCTGCTTGAGCAGAAGGTTGGACTAGAAGACCTCCAAAGTCCCTTCAACTCTATTCTGTATTAAAGTACCTCCGAGTTCCCTTCCAATCCTGTTATTCTGTATTCTGTGTGTCTTTATGAAGTATCTTGATTTCTTTCCAGCTGCAGGGAAGAAAGAATTAATAGATCGGAAGAGCCAGACCGGGGAAAATCCCCACAGGCAGAGGATTGGGGGCCAAAGCACCTGGTTTAATTAGGGGGTGTAGGAAACCAGGGGTGTCCCTGGCCATGCTTCCTCTCAAGGGCCGACCCCTTCCCTCCCCAGCTATTCCCACCTTTTATCAAAATATTCGGTTTTTGGATGTCCCTGGAGGCATCCGGCGTTCAACTGCAGCCGACAATCGTAACTCAATGCTGGTGAACCGATCGTGTGACTTTGGAACATGAAACGGGGTGGTGGGTGTGCATGGGCGTGCCCCAACACATCTGTGCATGCCCACGGCTTCCCGGGGTGGTGTTTTCCGAGCACTCCTAATCCAAGGGGCCCTTTGCACTGATTCTTTCTCTCTCTCTCTCTTTTTTTTTGCTCCTTAACTCAGTTGCTGGGGAAAAGAAAAGGAGGTGAGAGGGGCAGAACCCAAGCGTGGGGGTGGGTACTAAAAATGGCAGTGGGGAATTGCTGAAATTTGTGCAAAGTTTGGCATGGAAGCCTGACCAGGGACGCCATGCAGGCTGTTGGATTGAGCATGGAAGAGGGGTCCTTAATTCTTCTTTTAACGATGCAGAATCCCACCCATGCTGATGCTGATCTGGGTAGCCCTGGGTAGCTCTATTCCTCACAGTTCTGTCCATTGGGGAGTCTATGGGGAGGGAGGGAACCTCCAGCACATTCGTGCACAGAATACAGGTAGTCCTCAACTTATGACAGTTCATTTAGTGACCGTCCCATGTTACGACAGCACTTAAAAAAAAGCGACTTAGGGCCACTTTTTGCATTTAAGACCGTTGCAGCATCCCGATGTTCATGGGATCAAAATTCAGACGCTTGGCAACTGACTCGTATTTACGATGGTGGCAGTGCCCACGAGATTCCCCTTTTGTGACTTTCTGACAAGCAAAGTCCATGGGGATGCCACATTCACTTCACAGCTGTGTGATGAACTTAAGAGATGTGGCGATTTGCTTAACAGCGGTGGCAAGAAAGGTCGCAAAATGGGGCAAAACTCACTGAACCACTGACTCAGTTAGCAAGAGACGTTTTGGCCTCAATAGTGGTCGTAAGTCAAGGACTACTTGTAAGTTCTTCAAGCAGACCTTTCTCTGGGGGATTGGCCCGTCCCTCTGATTTGAGACCCACCTCTCTTCTGGCCCTTCAAAAGAACTCTATTGCAAGGTTTCAAAGAGAGAGAAGAAGACTGTCCATCCTTAAGAGAGTGAAGAAGGGCCCGAAAAGGGAATGGCTGCCTTGTTGGTCCTCTCACCAAGAAAAGATGGTATTCCCTACGTCTGCATGTTTGATTTCTGGGTGAATCCTTTCCTCAATTTTCCTATCGGGGATGAGAGCAGGACCCGGCCAGGAACAGAAATGGGTGCAGGGATACAAAGAGGCACAGTTCACTTATGGGGGGTGGGTGAAGGTGGTGTGCCAAAGCAGGCTTGCTCTGCTGAGCGCAGGACAGGAGTAAAGCAGTGTCCCTTGGGGTCGTCCGATGCCAGCATCTCATGTCATCCTTCCCCGTCGTATTATACGTAATCCTTCCCAGTGGAGGGGACAACCTTGGGGTACGGCCGAGTTGGGGGGTAGGAGGTCTCTTGTCGGGGGCACCAGCAGCAGAGGAAGGCGCCGCCCAAGATGCTCAGAGCGGAGGCTGCCCAGCCGATGAAAAGCGCCTGGCCAAATTCAAACCTGAGGAGGAAAAAGATGGTCAGTCGAAGTCCAAGAATGAGGTGGAACAATCCATCAAGAGTTCAGTTCTTTATTTGGTGACACTCAACATAACAAAATAACAGAGTTGGAAGGGACCTTGGAGGTCTTCTATGAGAGAGATCTTGGAGTCCTAGTGGACAATCACTTAAATACGAGCCAGCACTGTTTGGCTGCTGCCAAAAGGGCCAATGAAATCCTAGGCTGCATCAACAGAGGGAGAGAATCAAGATCTCGTGAAGTGTTAATAGCCCTTTATAAGGCCTTGATAAGGCCACACTTGGAATCCTGCATCCAGTTTTGTTCACCACGATGTAAAAAAGATGTGGAGACTCTAGAAAGAGTGCAGAGAAGAGCAACCAAGAGGATTAGGGGCCTGGAGGCTAAAACATACGATGGACGGTTGCAGGAACTGGGCATGGCTAGTTTAATGAAAAGAAGGACCAGGGGAGACATGATAGCAGTCTTCCAAAATCTCAGGGGCTGCCACAAAGAAAAGGGGGGTCAAATTATTCTCCAAAGCACCTGAAGGCAGGACAAAAAGCAACGGGTGGAAACTAACCAAGGAGAGAAGCAACCTGGAACTAAGGAGAGATTTCCTGACAATGAGAACAATTAATCAGTGGAACTACTTGCCTCCAGAAGTTGTAGGTGCTTCATCATTGGAGGTTTTTAAGACGAGATTGCACAAGCATTTGTCTGAAATGGTAGAGGGTCTCCTGCTTGAGCAGGGGGTTGGACTAGAAGACCTCCAAGGTCCCTTCCAACTCTGTTATTCTGTACTCTCTTATTCTGTTAATCCAACCCTTGCTCAAGCATGAAACCCTATAAAGTCCATCCATCTTAAAGTTGCCAGGATTGAGAAACAGTAGCTTAGATCTTTCGCCCAGTAATGACCCCCTTGTCTCTGCAAGGGGGGGTCATTATAAACATCCCCGCTTGTGATTCTGTAGAATCTGCTGTTTCCTCATCCATGTCCTTTGGCTGGTTCCCAAATGCCACAGGACCCACAGGTTTCAGCCTGCGCATCTTGCCTGCCTTCCTTGAAGTTGCGAGGATTAAAGCGGGAGGCCTGATGAGATTCTGAAGAGAGGGTGGAATTGCATAAACTCTCCTGTTGGCCCGGGCCTTTCCCAGGGCGCGCATAAGGTCTGGTGAACATTGCTGAGCTGTAAAAGGGCGGCAGAGAGCACAGGGCCTCACAATAGAGCAGATTGCTCATATGCCTCCTTGGAAATTAATTTTAGACTTTCTCTAGCCAACGGCAGCAGCACAGATGGGAGCAGGTGGCCCGGGCAGTGGGACAAGGAGAAATCACTGCCTTTTTTGGAAGCCAGAACGGGTTGCTTAAAAACAGATTTGTTTTGTTTTGTTTTGTTTTTATTAAATTTATATACCGCCCTACTCCCGAAAGACTCAGGGCGGTGAACAGGCATAGAATAAAATACATAGATACAAAAGTTAAAAGACATAATTAAAACCAGATTAAATAATTTAGCCCGAGACAATTAAAAATTCCAATAATTTAAAACAGATTAAAATTTTGATTTAAAAGAATTTTAAAAAAGGGGAGAAAATTAGGCCAGGCCGGCTTGCTGGAATAGGAGAGTCTTAAGAGCACGGCGGAAAGTGCGCAGATCCGGGATCCTCCATATCTCTGGGGAGAGCTCGTTCCAGATAGTGGGTGCCCCCACAGAGAAGGCTCTCCCCCTGGGGGCCGCCAGTCGACACTGTTTGGCCAACAGCACCCAGAGGAGCCCCTCTCTATGAGAGCGTACCGGCCGGTGGGAGGCTGCTTGTGGTAGTAGGTGGTCCCGTAAATAACCAGGTCCTAAGCCATGGAGCGCTTTAAAGGTGGTAACCAAAACCTTGAAGCGCACCCGGAAGACCACCGGGAGCCAGTGCAGCTCACGCAGGAGAGGTGTTACATGGGAGCGCCATGTCGCTCCCATTACCACCCGCGCGGCCGCACTCTACGCCAGTTGGAGCCTCCGGGTGCTCCTCAAGGGGAGCCCCATGTAGAGAGTGTTACAGTAGTCCAGGTGGGAAGTGACGAGGACATGAGTGACTGTGTGTAGGGAGTCCCGATCCAGAAAGGGACGCAACTGGCGAATCAGTCGAACCTGATGAAAAATCCTCCCGGTCACAGCCGTCAAGTGCTCTTCTAAAGACAGCCGTGAATCCAGGAGGACGCCCAAGTTGCGAGCCCTCTCCGTGGGGGCCAGATCATGCCAAACCAATCTTAATCTACTAAATTAGTAGATCAGTGAAATGCTGTGAACATAATATACTTAGAGTTCAGTAAGGCATTCAACAAAATAGACTACAAACTACCGTATTTTTTGGAGTATAAAATGCATTTTAGTTTTTGGGGAGGAAAATAAGAAAAAAGCTGATTGGCAGGTGGATCAGCCTTCTGGAATACCCCCAATCAGCTGTTCCCAGAGGTGAATTTTAGCAACAGGTTCCTTGGTTGTGAGTTCTGTGCCTTGCTTTTTTTTTCTGCCTCTGAAACTTCTGAACTCTGTTTCAAAAAAAAAACAAAACGTTTTTTTCCTGCCTCTGAAAGCCTCCGAAACAGAGCTTCAGAAAAAAAGCCTCTGAAGCTCTATTTGGGAGCTTCTTTTCTGAAGCTTCGTTTCTGATGCTTTTTTCAGCCTCTGAAACCTCCGTTTGAGAAGTTGGGCAGGACTACATTTGGAGTATAAGATGCACCCAGATTTTCACCCTCTTTTTTTGGGGTGTGTGTGAAAGATGCGTCTTATACTCCAAAAAATACAGTACTTCTCAGTAAGCTAGAAAAACGTGGGATAGACAGCATCACCACCAGATGGGTTTGTAACTGGCTGACAAACCATACTCAACGAGTCGTCCTTAACGGTACTACATCTTCGTGGAGGGAAGTAAGCAGTGGGGTAATACAAGTTTATGTCTTGGGCCCAGGACTCCTCCTCAATATCTTCATAAATGATTTAGATGAGGGAGTAGAAGGGGAACTCATCCAATTTGCAGATGACTCTAAGCTGGCAGGAACAGCCAACAGCCCAGAAGACAAGCTCAGGATCCAAAAAGATCTTGACAGACTTGAACAATGAACCCTATCCAACAACATGAAATTTAATGTGGAGAAAAGCAAAGTTTTACACTTAGGTAGGAAAAACCAAAGCGACAAGTGAAACCGGGCTCAAAAACAATGACTGGGAAAGGGATCTTGGAATCGTAGTGGATGATCAATTAAATATGAGTCAGCCATGTACAGTGGCAGCCAAAAAAGCTAATGCAATCCTTGGTTGTATAAACAGAGGCATAAAATCAAAATCACGTGAAGTATTAGTACCTTAGGAAGACCACACCTGGAATACTGACTGCATCCAGTTTTAGTCATCGTGATATGAAAAAGACGTTGAGACTAGCAAAAGGATGATCTAATGAAGTCTAATGAAGAGAAGGACTAGGGATGATACAATAGCAGTGTTCTATTATTTAAGGGGCTGCCACAAAGAAGAGGGGGTCAATCTATTTTCCAAAGCACTAGAGGGCAAGACAAGAAGCAACGGGTGGAAACTAATCAAGGAGACAAGCAACCTGGATTTAAGAAGAAATTTCCTGCCAATCAATCAGTGGAAAACTTGCCTCCAGAAGTTATGGATGCTCCATCACTGGAGGCCTTTAAGAAGGGATGAACAGATAGGGTCACCTGCTTGAGCAGGGAGCTGGACTAGAAGACCTCCAAGATCCCTTCCAACTCTGTTATTCCATCAGCAGAGGGTCAACCGTGAATCCAAATATCAATGGAGATCTTTCTACCTCACCCCATCAGTTGAGAGTTTCATTGAGATCTGACTTACCTGGTGTTGACGGGTGTGTAGGGGTTGAAAAAGTCCTGTGCGATAAGGTGGCCATACCAGGAGGTAGCCACTAAGGCGGCAAAGCCTATAGGAAGGAAGGAGAGAAGGAAGAGGTATTGTGAAGTCAACAACTTCCAAGAAGGAAAGACTGCTTGTAGTCAGCCAGCGAGAGTAGCTACTTGTGACACCAACTGACACCAGCTTTCCTCAAGTTGGTCCCTTCCAGATGTGTTGGATGTGATATGAGAACTGAAGTTCCATACATCTAGAATAACAGAATTATAGTTTGGGACACATAGAGGAGGGGTCTCCAACCTTCATGCCAAGTTTGGGGACCCCTGACATATAGTATGTCTCAGGATTGGCAACTTGAAGATGGGTGGACTCCAATTCCCACAATTCCCCATCTTCAAGTTGATAACCCTTGAGAAGCACTCATCTCATCCAGCCTTCTGCAATGTGCAATGAAACCAATGAAGCTGTCATGAGAAGGGACTGTTCAGCCTCATCTTCAAAGCCTCCAGAGATGGAGATATCACAACTCCATAGACCCTATTCTATTGTTTACAGAACTGGAGGATCCTTCTTTGAGGAAGGTTGGCCAACACCTTGCATTGCAAAATAGGACTTCCCCTATTTGTGTCTTGGTCAGACCATTCATTGATCAGATTTACACCCAGTTGTCTTCTCTCTTGGATTTCAGATCAGATGGTTGGGATTCCCAAGTCATCTCCAAGTCAGCCACTGTCCACCCATCGGCCTTAACTTCAGTAAGGCTGACCTCAAACTAGGCCCCTCCTCTCCACCCAGATCCTACAGATGGTTGATTTTCCATTTGTATCACTCTTTCCCAGGAATCCAACCTACTGGCCTATCTCTGGTGGCTTCCATACTGAAGTCTTTTTGCAAGACCACAAAATAACACAAGGACCAAGGCAAACCCTGGTCTATAGCCATGGATTTAAAGAAGACAGATGTTCTTCACCTGAAATGAGGAAGATGACACCTCCGAGAATGGCCATCCTTGACTTCTTCACCTCATCGTCTTCCATACACTTCATGCATTTCATACCAATCATGGCGACGAAACATCCAATGAGACCCAAAAGGATGCTGGACACCATCAGGGCTCGGGTTGCTTGCAAACTGCCTGGAAAAGAGAGAAAGAACTTGGTTTTACATCCACATGGACTGAAGGACCCACAGCGGGATCTGGTAGGAAGCTATTCCTAATATCCCATAAATCCTTCCATTCCCCACTACCCTGTCAGAGCTGAAGAAGCTTCTTGGATGAGAAGCGAAACATCTTCAAAGAATAACAAGAAAGTCCAGTTGCCTCTTGAAAAAAAAGCACCTTCGGGACAACCAGGACCTGGATGACTGAGAATCTCTACAGACTTTCAGGCTGAAAGAAACTTATTTTATCGTGTTCTGCTAGGGCACCTTTAGATAGGCCCATACCTGCCTTTTTTGTTTTTTACTATTAAATTGAATCCCTTTCCTTAAAGGACTCTTGGGCTGATGCTTTATCTAGGATGGGATAATCTACAGATTTGTTTTAATGCATCGTGGTAACCGTATTAGGCCACCAAAGAGTTTATTTCTTCATGTCATTCCTCAGTATTTATTATTGTTTATTGTTTATTGTTTCGATTTTATATGCCACCCTTCTCCGGAGACTCAGGGCGGCTTACAATGTGTTAAGCAATTGCCTTCCTACTTTTGTATATACCTGCTTAGTAGGGCTTTTGCCCCCCCACCAAGCGGTGTTCTTTTTTTTATACAAAGTCAGCTTATTGCCCCCACAATCCGGGTCCTCATTTTACCTACCTCGAAAGGATGGAAGGCTGAGTCAACCTTGAGCCTGGTGAGATTTGAACTTGCAGTAATTGCAGGCAGCTGGTGCTACTTAACAGCATTTTAGTCTGCTGTGCCACCAAGGCTCTTTTCTCTGAGCTTGGTTGTTTTCTTGTAAACATTTCATTACCAAATTAGGTAATATCATCATGCTGATAGGGAGTGGGGTTATAATATATATAAACAGAGAGCAAACTCCACCTCCTTCTAGCACTGGTGATGTTACCTAACTTGGTAATGAAACATCTGCAAGGAAACAGCCATGGTCAGAAAACACCAAGGACCCCACAGTCATTCTCCTCCTCCTCCTCTCTCCTTCCATTTCACTAAACCCCTCCCTATTAGTCCTGATGATGTTATCTAGCAGGGTGATGATTAAACATGTACAAGAAAGCAGCCAAGCTCAGGGAGCACCAAGGACCTCACATATTCTGCCTTCTTCAGGATTATCCCTTGTGAAATTAAATAATCTCACATGAGTTTGGAGGCTTGGTCTCCTCTTGTTCAACCGGAAGGGGCTACAAAAGTTGAGTCCCCAAGGTGACACTTCATGTGCTCAGGGAGACAGGCAACTGTTGGGCCCTCAGCTCTGGGCAGGAGACACCATCATTGTTGGGCAGGCAGCCAATCAACCACTGGAAGGTATTTAGGAGTCCCTGATGGTTGCTGAGATGCCAAACTCAGGGGTTACTTTGGCAAAACCTGCTAAGCTGAAAAAGCTTATTAGAGAGAATGTTTTCCATCATTATAACTCTGCTGCATATGAAGCAAGCATGGAAACAGAATAACAGAGTTGGAAGAGAACTGGGAGGTCATCTAGTCCAACCTCTCCTATACCATTTCAGACAAATGGCTCTCCAGTCTCTTCTTCCAGTGATGGCGTGCCCACAACTTCTGGAGAGGAGCTGTTCCACTGGTTGATTCTCATTGTTAGGGAATATCTCCTTAGTTCTAGGTTGCTTCTCTCCTTGATGAGTTTCCATCTGTTGCTTCTTGTTCTACCCTCAGGTGCTTTGGAGAATAGCTTGACTCCCTCTTCTTTGGGGCAGCCCCTGAGATATTGGAAGACTTCTATCATGTCTCTCCTGGTCCTTCTCTTCACTAGACTAGACATATTCAGTTCTTGCAACCGTTCTTCATATGTTTTAGCCTCCAGCCCCCTAATCCTCTTTGTTGCTATTCTCTGCACTCTTTCCAGAGTCTCCACATCTTTTTTACATCGTGGCGACCAAAACTGGATGCCGGACTCCAGGTGTGGCCTTACTAAGGCCTTATAAAGTGGTATTAACCCGTCACATGATGTTAATTCTCTCCCTCTGTTGATGCAGCCTAGGACTGCATTGGCTTTTTGGGCAGCTGCCCAAAAAGCCAAAGTTGCTTCTTGAATGCGAAAGGGCCACCAAACTGGCCGTCTTGAAACTGGTTAGAGAAGACCCAGGAGGTTTTGTGCTTGGCATTTGTGGTGCAGGGATACCATCCTGCTAATTTTGAAGGAAGTTATATAAAGACTTAATGTTCATTGTCCCTGTGATTGCTTCCACAGCCAGCAATGGGCCCAGATCTTCAGAATCGACCACAATGCGTTGCAAATTTCCATACAGGTAATCCTCGATTTGCAACAGTTCATTTAGTGACCATTCAAAGTTACATGCACTGGAAAAAGTGACTTATGACTGTTTTTCACACTTAACCATTGCAGCGTCCCCTTGGTGACAGGATCAAAATTCAGACGCTTGGCAACTGGCATGTATTTATGACAGTTGTAGCGTCCCGGGGTTACGTGATCTGACAAGCAAAGTCGAAGGGGAAGCCAGATTCACTTAACAACCATGTAACTAACTTAACAATGTTAGCAATGTTAGTGAATTGGTTAACAACTATGGCAACGAAGATTGCAACATGGAGCAAAACTCACTTAAGAACGGTTTCACTTAGCAACAGGAATTTTGGACTCAGTTGTAAATCAAGGACTGCCTGTATCTAGGCAAGCCAATGGTTAACCCTCTCTTGTTTTCACCTGAACTAAACCAGGTTTGGGAGCTTCAGATCAGTGCAAATTCTCAACCAGCTCTTTCTGCACTTTCACTGATCTTCCCAGAAGGCATTCAAACAAGAAACACAATTAAAGACGTTGATGAGAGGCACCTGAAGACCGTCAAAAGGAAAGCAAAGGGTCTCTGCACCCACCCCTTCACTGCTTTCCACTTTTTCGTTGTTGATGTTGTGTTGTTTGGCTTTATTTTACATGCGTGCTTCATCCGCCAGTTTTCCTGGTGGAAAACAGCAAGAAACGACTTTTTCTGGCATGGTTTTGCAACTTCTCTGGTGGTCTCGCTTTCAAGTCTTAATCCAGCCCAACCCTGGAAGATCAGGGAGGTGCTGTTCACACCCCAAATTTCTTCTCTGGAGGAAAAAAAAGGAGAATTTCTAGTCCACACCTACTTTCAGCCTCTCACGTAGGTCTAATCCAGTGTTTCCCAAACTTGGCTATTTTAAGATGTATGGACTTCAACTCCCAGAATTCCTCAACCAGGCATACTGGCTGGGGGATTCTGGGAGTTGAAGCCCACCCATCTTCAAGCTTCCAAGGTTGAGAAACACTGGTCTAGTCTAATGAAGAGAAGGACTATGGGTGACATGATAGCAGTCTTCCAATATTTCAAGGGTTGTCACAAAGAAGAGGGAGTCCACCTATTCTCCAGAGCACCCGAAGGCAGGAGAAGAAGCAACAGATGGAAGCTAATCAAGGAGAAAACCAATCTAGAACTAAAGAGAAAATTCCTGACCGAGAGGACAATTAACCAGTGGAACTGCTTGCCTCCAGAAGCTGTGGGTGCTCCATCACTGGAGGCTTTTAAGAAACGATTGGAATGAAATGGTATTTCATTCTCCTGCTTGAGCAGGGGGTGAGATTAGAAGACCTCCCAAAGTCCCTCTGAACTCTTGTTATTCTTCCTAAGTAATGGAAATCCGTGTTCCCACTGAACTGTCCTGATTTTGAATAAACCAGTGCAAGGTTCAGCAATGGGAAGGCCACCAGCCTAGAGGAAATGTGTTGAAAGAGGCGAGCAGCAGCTTAAAAGAAGGAAAGTAGAACAAGTTATGGATTCCTGGACACCCCACACCCTCCCTCCACAGGGAGCAAGGCTTCTTAGCTCATATGGAGTTGAGTTTGCCAGGGGGCTTCAGAAGCTGCCTTAGATCGCAGCATCAGATTCGTCCTGTCAACAGCTTCCTTGTTGTTCAGGGTGTGGGCTTTCAATTAAATTCAGAGTCAGGATCAGAGAAGTGCAGAGAGCCCTTCATGTTCCCAGTGGGATGTGGTGTTTGTCCAAACTCCATCCGCATCTGAAGTTCTCAGAGGAAAAACAAACGTTATCACCCCCATCGTTGTCATCTTTGGAATGGGGTTCTGACTCCCATTCTGAATCACCTCCTGTCCTTCATGATATTTCCCCCATTGAACGGTTTCTCAAAAGCTGTTGCTCGTTTCTTCTTGTGGAGAGGAAGAAGTTCCTGCCCTCATGAATAATTAGATGCTCAGCGCTCCATGGCAGAAGTAGCCATCTTTCTCCAGGGGATACTTTGAAAGACATTACGAGTCCTAAATGCCAAGTCTTTTTAAGACTTGGCATTTAAAAGTTCTTGAAAGGAAGGAGAAGAAGGAGAAGGAGAACTGGTGGAGGAGAAGGGGAACTGGTGGAGAAGGAGGAGGACAAGGAGAGCTGGTGGTGGAGGAGGTGGAGGAAAAGGAGAAAGAGAAGAAGAGAAGGAGAACTGGTGAAGGAGGAGGCAAAGGAGAACTGGTGGTGGAGAAGGAGAAGAGAAGGAGAAGGAGAACTGGTGATGGAGGAGGAGGAGGTGGAGGAAAAGGAGAAAGAGAAGAAGAGAAGGAGAACTGGTGAAGGAGAAGGCAAAGGAGAACTGGTGGTGGAGAAGGAGAAGAGAAGGAGAAGTAGTGGTGGAGGAGGAGGAGGTGGAGGAAAAGGAGAAAGAGAAGAAGAGAAGGAGAACTGGTGAAGGAGGAGGCAAAGGAGAAATGGTGGTGGAGAAGGAGAAGAGAAGGAGAAGGAGAAGTGGTGGTGGTGGAGGAGGAGGTGGAGGAAAAGGAGAAAGAGAAGAAGAGAAGGAGAACTGGTGAAGGAGAAGGCAAAGGAGAACTGGTGGTGGAGAAGGAGAAGAGAAGGAGAAGGAGAAGTGATGGAGGAGGAGGAGGAGGAGGAGAACTGGTGGAGGAGAAGGAGAAGGTGAAAGAGAAAGAAAAGGAGAAGCAATTATGGTGTGGTGATGGAGGAGGAACTTCTGGTTTCAGAAGGACAGAGGACATCCCAGGATCTGGTAACTGAGATGAACAGAAAATTTTCTTGGCTGGGGAACCACTCACCCCATGCCTCCTGAGCAAACGCCACTAACCATGTTCTCCAAGTGGTCTATGGAGCAGCAGCTAAGCCAACATTATTGATCTCAGCTGCCGAAGATCGTCTTGAAGACTCTAGAGCAGTGTTTCTCAACCTTGGAAGCTTGAAGATGGGTGGACTTCAACTCCCAGAATTCCCCCAGCTGGACTTCCTCCTGATCCAGTGGAAGGGAAACCCACCGCCCAACTCCATCCCAGGATTTCAGATCTACCACCTTCCCTTGAAGCAGAGGTGGGCAACGATGGCCCTTTGATGACTTCTGGACTTCAACTCCCAGAATTCCTGAGGCAGTCATACCGGGTCCATCATTCCCCACCCTAGCTTTAAAGGGGGAAAACGTGGTTTTAAACACCTTCCCAATAAACCAATGCAGTATTTGGCTGGATGATTTGGTCTAGTGTTTAAAGCACCAGACTGGAAACCAGCAGACGGCGAGTTCTAGTCCTACCTTAGGCCCCAAAGCCAGCTGGATGACTTTGGGGTCAGTCCCTCTCTCTCATCCGAATTTATCTGACAGGGAATAGGAGGAAAAAGGCGTACAGGCAGTCCTTGCTTTATGACCACAACTGAGCCCCAAATTCCTGTCGCTAAGCGAGACAGCTGTTAAGTGAATTTTGCCCCGTTTTGTGACCTCTCTTGTAACAGTTGTTAAGTGAATCAATCACCACAGTTGTTAACTTGGTTAACAAACTAATTTCCCTAGTGACTTTGCAACCTGCCTTGTGTAGAGGGAAGGTTTTCTTAGGCACGAAGTTGGGTGTCTATTTAAACCCAAATTTCTCTCCCCACCCAAAGGAGTACAGCTAATTTTTCCAAATGCTAGCTACTTTAAAAAAAAAATACACAGGAAATGAATTAGGGTGCAAAAAATGCCAGTAATTGTCTTTAAAAAAACCGTCAGGAGGCCAAACCTAATACTTATCTGGAAGAGAGAATCATTTGGCTGGCTGGGAAATTCTGGATTCCCTTGCCTGATTTCTTGCACCGCCCCTGAACCCAAAAGGAGCAACGATGAGTCCCCCCAAGGGCCACAAGGGACCCTCCTTCTTCCCCCAAGGGCCACACCAGCTGCAGGTCCTTAGCAGAGGCTCCAGATGTACAAGTCCCACCTAGACAGATGAAGAACGGTTGCAGGATTTGGGTATGTCGAGTCCAATGAAGGGAAAAACTAAGGGGGACGTAATAGTGACTTCCAATATTTGAGGGGCTGCCTGTCGCAAAGAAGTGGGGAGGGGGCTCAAGCTATTCTCCAAAACACCAGAAGGCAGGACAAGAAGCAACGGGTGGAAACTAAGCAAGGAGAGAAGCAACCTCCCTAGAATAGGTCTCCTGCTTCAGCAGGGGGCTGGACTAGAAGACCTCCAAAGTCCCTTCCAGGTCTTTTCTGATTCTGATGGGCGACACGCAGATGAGCCAAGGAGGCGGCTGAGATCCCTGGCTGCCCCTTCAAGCAAGGATTTCATTTTCCTGTCCTGCGAGACCAAAGGCACCTTCAGTCACTTGCAATTCCTGCAGGTAGTCCTCGATCTACGGCCAGAATTGAGCCCAAAATATCCATTGTTAAGCAAGACAGTTGTTGAGTTTTTGCCCCATTTTACGACTTTTCTTGCCACAGTTGTTAAGCGAATCACAGCAGCTAGTGAGTGAATCTGGCTTCCCCCGTTGACCTGGTCGTAAAAGTGAATCACCTGACCCCAGGACAACGCAACCGTCACAAGTACATGCCAGTTGCCAAGCCTTTGAATTTTGATCACGTGACCACGGGGTTGCTGCAATGGTCGTAAGTGTGAAAAACGGTGAAAAAGTCACTTGTTCCACTGCATGGAGCTTTGAATGGTCCTCACACTTATGACTGTCACAGGATCCCCACAGCTATGGGAGGAAAATTTAGTTAGAGCATTTTGGGATCTGCAATCTTCCCAATTGCATTGGGGCCAGGAATGCTAATAGGGGAAGCCAGACTCACTTAACAACCGCATGATTCACTGAACGACTGTGGCCAGGAAGGTCATAAAACCGGGCATGGCTCACTTAGGAACTGCTTTGCTTAGCAGCAACAGAAACTCTGGACCTATTCAGTCAACAGCCAGCAAAATTTAGAAAAACAAAAAGCAGAGTGAACCAAATAATTGCAATAATTTATCTACAGGTAGAACTACAACTAGATCTACAACAAGCTCCAACTAGCAGAGTAAATAGCAGAATAAATTAGCTCCTCTCGGTTAATACAATTTAGTTACAGGTAATCTTTCCTTTACGACTGTTCATTTACTGAGTGTGGGACCCTTGGTGCTCTCTTAAGTTTCTTGCAGATGTCTCATGACCCAACTAGGGAACATCATCAGTGCTAGAAGGGAGAGGGAGTTGCAGAGAGGAGGAGGAGGAGGAGGAGGAGGAGGAGGAGGAAGAAGAAGAAGAAGAGGAAGTGGAGGAGAATTGTGGAGTCCTTGGTGCTCTCTGAGCTTGGTGTTTTCCTTGCAGATGTTTCATGACCAACTAGGTAACATCATCAGTGCTGAAAGAGGTTTGTTTTTATCTTTTTGTAGTAGTGGCTTGCCTTATCAGTGTTGTTTAAGCCTTTTTGGGCCCATGCACTTTAATCTAAACTAGTCAGCACCAGGGATCCTTAAGAGCATCTTTGGGGGTCTCACGGAGCATAGACTGGGGGCGTCCGATGTTTACCACAAGCCTTGACTTCTTGATCTTTCCCCATGGATCCACCATGCACCTAAGCAGAACCAGATGTCCAGATGTTGGAAAGAAAAGAATCTTAAATCAGAATTTATCCCAGGAACACAAATATTTCTTTCGGGGCCTCCACCCCCAGAGTTGCACCGAGGGGCTGCTTGGAACCCGGGAAATGGATGTTGCTTTTGGAGCATCTGGTGGCCACCACTGGCCATTAGTTATTTGTCTAACCCCCTCGGACACCCCTGGAGTTATTTTTGAAGTGGTAGCTGGTTGCGGGACACTTTCCGGCTGCACCCTCTTCTCCGCCCTTGCAAAACCGTGGAGGGCGCATTCCTGACTGACTGACAGCCGTCTCTTCTCCTGGCTGGCTGTTTGTGGAGCCAGCTGAGAGGGTGCAGCTTTTGCAAAACGGAATGTGCGAAGAAGACCTCACCCTGTTCAAGTCCTCCAAAGGATTCCAGGAACAATACGCAGCCCAGTGGGTGCCAAGAAGTGGGGGAACAAATTTGGGAAGAGCATCCAGTTGGAGAGAGCAATAGCAAAACTGCTCAGGGGGAGATAAGACCCCTGGCTGGACATCACCCAAGATCCAATTCCCAGTAAGGGTCAGCCAGGAGTCCTGAGCCTCCGGACTTTGGCCCCAGCTTTTGAGATGTTCCATCTGAATTGGAGTGATGTGCTACTATGAAAATAAACTCTGCTTCCTTTACTATTCATATGTGGTACTGATAGAAGGGAATTTTAGCTCAGGGTTGAACTGAGGGGCCCTTGGTGCTCTCTGAACTTGGTGGCTTTCATACAGAAGTTTCATGACCTTACTTGGTAACATCATCAGTGCTAGAAAGTGAGGAGGAGGAGGAGGAGGAGGAGTCCTTGGGGCTCTCTGAAATTGCAATGGGTGGTTTTCTTGCAGATGTTTCTGGACGAGGAGGAGGAGGAGGAGGAGGAGGAGGAGGAGGAGGAGGAGGACTAGGGTGTCCTTGGTGCTCTCTGAGCTTGATAGTTTTCTTGCTGACATTTCATGACCCAAGTAGGTAACATCATCAGTGCTAGAAGGGAGTGGGATTTGTGGAGAGGAGGAAGAGGAGGAGGAAGCCTGTGGGGTCCTTGGTGCTCTCTGAGCTTGGTGGTTTTCTTGCAGATGTTTCATAACTTACCCCACCTACGTTTAGCACACGGTATGAAGATTTCTGCTAAGAATTTGCCTGATTAGGCTAAACGGGTTAGGTGGGCTGTGTGAGAATAACCTTGGGGGGAGACAGGAGGAAGAATCGCAAACTAGACAACAGCTTGTTAAAAGAAAGCAGAGTTCCAAACAGGAAGGTAATTGGAGAAAGCGCCTCAGAGGGGACCCTCCCTAATTCTCCCGAAAGTATAGGCAGGGGAAGGAGAAACTCTGTCACGTCCAAGATTTTGTTACTATAATCAAGGTGATATTCGTATATCTGTGGTTTTGGTTGCCTTAACTGACCCTGATCACGTCCTAACTCACCCCATATACCCTAACCCCCTTCGTTGAGCCCTGGATGTCACTAGCACCCAACCTGCACACTTATTTACCCAGGTTGACCAAGGAACCAGGGTATCCCTGGAAGGGGAAGGTGTCAAAATAAACCTCAAGATGATGGTGAAGAAGACTTCCATGTATCTGCTGCTCAGCTCCCACCCACTCTGGGTGCAACTGTGCTTTTGAAAATCCACCTTCCATGGAACTCATGGCTTAGGCCCGGGGTACTTGCAGGACCATCTCCAGCTGTTCTCCCATCGTCTCGTGCGCTCTCACAGAGTGGGCCCCCTCAGAGTGCTGTTGGCCAAACAATGTTGGCTGACGGTCCCCAGGGGGAGGGCGTTCTCTGTGGGAGCCCCGACCCTCTGGAATGGATTGCCCACCGAGCTCAGGACAGCCCCCGACCTCCTTTCCTTCCGTCGCGAGCTGAAGACGAGGCTCTTCCCTCAACTCAACTGATCCGTTTGGGGGTACGCTGTCATAATTTTAAACTGTTTTTAATAGGGTTGCTGATTTTAATTTTATTTCATTGTGATTTGTATTGGAATTTTTCCTTTTGTAAGCCGCCTTGAGTCCCCAGGGAGAAAGGCGGCATATAAATTGAAATAATAAATAAAAATAAATAAATAAACCCTCACGGCCCTGGGCTTCTTTGACCTTCCCCAATGATGCTTTTCTGGCAGATGAGGGGTTTTGCAATCCAACACCGATACCCCAAAACAGGCGCCTGTGTTTGCGATGCTCCCTTCTTTCATAACACGAGAAACCTTTGATGTGCTTCCAACCAGCAAACGGGAGGAAGACGCCCAGAACCACAATGACGTGGTGGCCTCCATCTCCAACAAGGTTTTTGAAGGACCCCTCGAGGCAGGTGGGCTTCCGAGGTGACCCAGAGGGAATGGAGCAGGGGTTCTGGGGGGGGGGGGGGGGTTGGAACCAACCGGGGTCTGGTTGAGGAGCTTTTGCAAGAGCTAAAACTCCAGCGATAGGAACTGCAGAAGGAGGGAAGGAGGCCTTGCTCCTCAGAAGCAAGCCAAGGCTTGTCTAACTTTACACAGCATACATGAAAGTGTGTGAATCTTGCAGAAAACAAAGGAAGAGAAACTTTGGCAGAGCAATGCAGAGCTGGTGTACTGAAGGACAGCTAGTCTGGGTTTTTTCCACACCTGGCGCAATTCCCCACCCAATGCTATTCCTCTGCTTGCTGTTGCAAACCTTTGATCCAAGCAGATCAGACCACGAGGTAACCCAGAATATGTCTGGGTATCTCCAAAAGTCTTGGGACGTCCCTACAGCAAGGGGTCTCCAAACTTGGCAACTTTAAGACTTTTGGAGTTCAACTCCCAGAATTTCCCCAGTCAGCCATACCTATATCTTTTCTCCTAGAGCGGAGAGATGGCAGAGGAAGGGATTAAAGAGAGCAGGCAGGCCCCAGTGGGGATGCACATCTAAAGGAATGCATTTCTGTCAGGAAATTCTGGGAGTTGAAGTCCTTGGGTCTTCATGTTGCCATGTTTGGAGACTCCTGGCCCTAGAGGAAGATCTTTCATCAAGCAGAAATGCCACCCCAGATGTGGTCCTCAAGGGCTCTTCAGTTGATGGGCAGGTTCAGCCCATCACACTTCCTGCTGGGTTCTGACTAAACCCATTTCCAAATTCAGATTAATATAAAGCCATATGAATAATGTCATGCCAACAGGACTGCTAGGACTTTACCAACCCCACTGAAGAAATGGAGGCAGCCTTTACAACACGGAGCAAGGTTGTCCGATCTTGGCACCTTTAAGACTTGTGGACTTCAACTCCCAGAATTCCCCAGCCAGCCTGGGGAAAGGAGCTCCTTCTCTTAAAAAGGGGGTGGAGACTAGGCGGGGCCATAGGTTGGATAAAGGAGCTCTTGGAAAAAGGGGCGGAGACTGGGTGGGGCCATGAGATGAGTAAAGAAGCTCCAGGGAAAAGGGGCGGAGACTGGGTGGGGCCATGAGATAGATATAGGAGCGGAGACTGGATGGGGTTAGGGTTAGGATTAGGGTTGGATGGATAGTTCTTGGAAAAAGGGGTGGAGACTGGGTGGGCCATGGGATGGATAAAGAAGTTCCTGCTAGTGAAAAAGGGGGTGGAGACTGGGAGGGGCAATGGAGTGCATAGGAGTTCTTGATTGGTCTCTGAGAGGGAGCCAGAGCTGCCAATTCTGCCCCAGGGAGTCCCGGTGTAGATGGAAGGTGATACAGTCTACCTACTCACCTGCCTTTTCTGACCCAGTTGCCAAAATATTCTGCGTATTCCTTCCCTCCTACCTGGACAGATTGTGCCACATTTTGTGCTCTAACCAGAAGTTTGCCTGGATGGATTGATACAGATTGGCCAAGGAGAATTTCTCTCTTCCAGTTGGCTGAGTTGGTTGGGTGAACTTTTGATCTGATGATTGTTCGGGAGACTTAAGGAAACCTAGAAATGGGATTATTTGGGGAATCAGGTTCAGGGTATTGTCCAGCATCTGCTGAGACTGAAGTTCCTGGTATTTTATGGCATAAAAATGTCTCCTTTGCAGCGAATCGGGACGCTGAGAAAATTGGGGGCTTTTTAAACAGCCCCCAATGTTAATTCTTTTTAATAAATAAGCCAAGCATTAAAGTTAAATAACTTTCACCTTGTAAAGACCACAATGGATTCTTCAACAATAACAGTGAGCTGGTGACATATAAGTTTCAAAAATAGTAAAGTAAAGTAAAGTAAAGTAAAGTAAAGTAAAGTAAATTAAATTAAAGTAAAGTAAAGTAAAGTAAAGTAAAGTAAAGTAAAGTAAATTAATAAAATAAAATAAAATAAAATAAAGTAAAGTAAAGTAAATTAATAAAATAAAATAAAATAAAATAAAGTAAAGTAAAGTAAAGTAAAATAAAGTAAATTAATAAAATAAAATAAAATAAAATAAAATAAAGTAAAGTAAAGTAAAGTAAAGTAAAGTAAAGTAAATTAATAAAATAAAATAAAATAAAATAAAATAAAATAAAATAAAATAAAATAAAGTAAAGTAAAGTAAAGTAAAGTAAATTAATAAAATAAAATAAAATAAAATAAAGTAAAGTAAAGTAAAGTAAAGTAAAGTAAAGTAAAGTAAAGTAAAGTAAAGTAAAGTAAAGTAAAGTAAAGTAAAGTAAAGTAAAGCAAAGCAAAGCAAAACAAAACAAAACAAAACAAAACAAAACAAAACAAAACAAAAATTGAGGGAAAGAGGCCCTGGCAGAAGATCCTAGCAGATCCTATTTCTTAGTGCTGTCTTTAAATAAGACTGGATTTAAAACCAACCTCATTAAACCTGCTCTTCTGTCAAGGACATTTGTAAGGTAATTCCAGTTTTCAAAGAAAAGGTTGGATGGCCACTTGTCCCAGATGGACTCCGGCCTTGAGCAGGAGGTTGGACGAGAAGACCTCCAAGCTCCTTTCCAGCCTTAGGATTCTGTCATTCTAATTAAAAAAAGCTGAAGTGACCAATTGGAAGACCAGAGGCGGTCTGAGTTGGATGGCTGGGGCCGCTCTCTGCTTTGGGGCGTCTTAATCTGGGGGCTTCTTCCAGAGGCTGCAAAATGAGGCTGGGACCCAGATAGCCCTCTTTGAAAGGGGTAGAAAAACTACAGAAATGCCAGGTGCTATTTATGAGATGATCATTTTCTCTTCTCTCTTCTCTTCTCTTCTCTCCTCTCCTCTCCTCTCCTCTCCCCTCTCATATTTTCTCTCCTCTCCTCTTCTCTTCTCTTCTTATCCCATCCCATCCCATCCCATCCCATCGTCTTCTCTTCTCTTCTCTTCTCTTCTCTTCTCTTCTCTTCTCTTCTCTTCTCTTCTCTTCTCTTCTCTCCTCTCCTCTCCTCCTCTCCTCTCCTCTCCTCTTCTTATCCCATCCCATCCCATCCCATCCCATCATCTTCTCCTCTTCTCTTCTCTTCTCTTCTTATCCCATCCTATCATCTTCTCTTCTCTTCTCTTCTCTTCTCTTCTCTTCTCTTCTCTTCTCTTCTCTTCTCTTCTCCTCTCCTCTCCTCTCCTCTCCTCTCCTCTCCTCTCCTTATCCCATCCCATCCCATCCCATCATCTTCTCTTCTCTTCTCTTCTCTTCTCTTCTCTTCTCTTCTCTTCTCTTCTCTTCTCTTCTCTTCGACTCTACATTCTATTCTGTTCTGTTCTGTTTTGTTCTATTATTCTATTCTATTTTGTTATCTTCCATTCTGTTCTATTATTCTGTTTTACTCTACTTCGCTCTTCTCTGCTCTATATTCTGTTCTGTTCTGTTCTACCCTCTACCCTCTATTAAGTGCACTCTAAAACATTAAAACAATAAATAAAGTTCTTCAATTTATTTATTCATTATTTATTTATTTATTTAGTTAATTATTGAATTTATTCGCTGCCCGTCTCATAGCAAACAATTCTAGGCAGCTTCCTCCATTCAAACATTAAAAACCTAACACATCGATATCTTTAAAAGAGTGTGTTTTTTTAAAAGAAATTTAAAAATGCAATTGGAATAAAATTCAGCTGGATGGAGAAAGAGAGAGCCGAGTGCAGAGGGAGAGGAGGTGGGCATTCTCCACTCCATCAGATACCTCCAGAGTGCCATTCTGGAGCTTCTGGGAAAAGGGTTCAAATCAAAGCTGATCCCAACAACAGGAGCTCTCTGGGTGTGTCTGTACCACGAGGGAGGGGCAGCAGCGCAGGACAGGTTCTTCCTGAGACTGAATTTGGGGTGACACCCAGCCCAAAGAGGCTCCCGCCGATATGAATCAGGCTGGCACACCATCCGTTGCTCAAGAGTCCCAGAAAAACTGTGCTGGACCTTTTGCAAAAGTGTGGTTGGTTCTCTGAGTCTCTCACAAGTGGTGCCTCTGGTCATGCGCAGAGTGCATTTGCTACATCTTGAGGAGCAACCCCCCCCAATCGGTCAGGAGGTTCGGGGTGCAGAATCCAGAGGTCCAGGTTTTCCCAACCAGGAACCAGAGAAGGAGGTCCAGCATTCTCGACTATTTTAAAGCTCAGGATTGGAGCAAGAAAGGGAGGGAAGAGGGAGCCTCTGAACATGTGCAGTGTGCCTTTACAGGACTTAGCTGGGCTGGGCTTCCAGCTTCCAGGAAAGGTGCTAACAGGAGGGTGTAACTTACTGTTTCTCAATCTTGACGGCTTTCAGATGGCTGGACTCCAACTCCCAGAATTCCCCAGCTGGCTAGGGAATTCTGGGATTTGGAGTCTACCCATCTGAAAGCTGCCAGGATTGAGACACACAATTATTTTGGCCCTCTCCTTGTTTTAACAGTGAAGCATCAAGTCGGGTGTGACTAAATTGTGAGTAGGTGATGTTTTGACTTGAAGCTAATCCAAGTGCCACCATGACCTCCTATTGTGGTTTGTGGCAGGCAGCGGGTTGGACTAGATGATCTGCCAGACCCCTTCCTGGGCTTATTATAATCGTAGGAACCACCCCTTCTGTTCGCTGAAACCACTGCTTTTCTATCCATTGCAACTCAAGATGGACTTGTACGCACACACACAAACACACACAGCCTGTCACGCGCGGAAGCCACGGGATTGAATCCAGCTGCAAATGTGAATCAGATCTTTGCTGATTCAGTCACAACTCCTTGCTAAATATCTGTGCTCCCTGGCAAAGCAATCCCTTTCCAAGTCAGTCGACTCAGTGCCTCCTGGATTATTTATGAATAAAATTTCCTCCGAGGACCTATTTATCCTGCGTCCTCCAGAAAGAAAAAAAGGGGGAATATTATACAAGGGGAAAAAAAATAATATACTGCAACAGCATTTCTGGTGTCTGATTTGAGCACCTGTATTTTAGTTTGATCCGTAGGTAGGTTGGTTATTTGTTATCTTTTTAACCCACTCAGGAGGAAGGTGGGTGTTCTGGAAGATTTACAAAGCTATTCAAAGAAGGGGAAGAACTGAAAATTGCAGACAGCTTATTTCAAAACATCAGAAAGGGGAAAAAACAACGCAAACAGTATAAAACCCACAAACCTGCTTTAAAGCGAGGGAGTGAAAAACTCAGAACTGAATTGATTTCAGTGTTAACTTTCAACGTTTATAAGGCAAAATATGATGGATTTGTAAGCTTTCCCTCTCAATCAGGCCATGTCGGTTAACCCCCGAGTTTCTCAAACTTGGCAACGTTAAGAGGTGAGGACTACAACTCCCAGAAATTCCCATCCAGACGAAAGACCGTGAATTCAAATTCTGTCTTAGACATGAAAGACGGCTGGGTGATTTTGGGCCAATTACCAGGAGACAGGGAGTTCTAGTGCTGCCTTAGCCATGAAAGTCAGCTGGGTGACTTTGAACCAATCACCAGGAGACAGGGAGTTCTAGACCCACTTTTGGCATGAAAGCCAGCTGGGTGACTTTGGGCCAATCACCAGGAGACAGTGAGTTCTAGTGCTGCCTTAGCCATGAAAGCTGGATGGGTGACATTGGGCCAATCACCAGGTGACAGGGAGTTCTAGTGCTGCCTTAGCCATGAAAGCCAGCTGGGTGACTTTGAACCAATCACCAGGTGACAGGGAGTTCTAGTTTTACTTTTGACATGAAAGCCAGCTGGATGACTTTGGGCCAATCACCAAGAGACTGGGAATTCTAGTCCTGCTTTAGGCATGAAAGCCAACTGGGTGACTTTGAACCAATCACCAGGTAACCGGGAGTTCTAGTCCCGCCTTAGGCATGAAAGACAGCTGGGTGACTTTGGGCTAGTTTCTCTTTCTCAGACGAGCCCACCTCACAGGGTTGTTTGTGTGGGGAAAATAGGAGGAGGAAGGAATATTAGATGTGTTGCCTCCTTGAGTTATTTGTAAAAAATAATAAAGGCAATACACAAATAAATTAATAGTTGAAAATGTGAGGGCCTTCGATTCCCAGAATTCCCCAGCCGGCACTGAAGTTGACCTGTCTCAGAGTTGCCCAGAGGGTGGCTCATGTGAACTCAGCGCAAAAAAATATAATCCTCTCTGTCCTTTTTGGGGAGCCAATTATCAGCTGCCCCCACCCTAAGCAAAGATAACCGTTGTGCTTTCACCCTCTCCCAACCCCATTAAGCAGCCCCAAACTCTCTCCAAGTCCCAAACGTCAGCCTTGAGGGCAAAACAAGGTGAATGGCTCGTGTTTCCAAATCGAAGGTTCAAATTTCAAATTCCAATTCACGACCTCCCTTTCTCAGTTAAATTCATCCAAGCATGACTTTTCTCCCTGCTCACCTTGTCCCTCCCTCCCTTCTTCTTTTTTTTTTAAAAAAAAACAGTTATTGATTTATATTGATTGATAGATTCAGTTTCTGTAACTAACCCTGCCTGCTGCCACCTTCGCTGATTTGAAGTAAGGTTCTCTTAACGCGAAAAAGGCTGCCAGTTTTAACTTTTGGGAATAACTTCATAACCCAAAAGGTGCTTTTTTTTCTCCCCAAAACGCAAGAGGACTTTCTTGGGCTATTTCTTGAAAATGTTTCGCTTCTCATCCCAGAAGCTTCTTCAGTTCAGTATCCAGATGTTCTGAAGAACTGAAGAAGCTTCTTAAATGAGGAGCGAAACGTTTTCAAGGGAAAAAAGCCCAAGAAATTTTTTGACAAGAAACAACTCTGGGCCAACCATGATCTGGATGATTGAGAATTTCCACTGAGATTCATAGAGACTCATAAGCATGTAGAGCGTTTCTTTATAACCATGTCTTGTTTCTCTGGCATGTGGACAAAAGGAGAAGATACAACAAGAAAGAACTTCTCCTGGCATCTTTTGGGGTCCCTGCCCACTCAATGAAAAATCATCTTTTGTAGAACTAAACAAAGAGCTCCTTCTACATTCACACAATGTGCAAAGTAACGCATCGGGCTTCACAAACCACAGCTCCAGGGTTTCTATCAGAGGTGGGTTTCAGCAGGTTCTGACCAGTTCTGGAGAACCGGTAGCGGAAATTTTGAGTAGTTCGGAGAACCGGTAGTAAAAATTCTGACTGGCCCCGCCCTCATCTATTCTCTGCCTCCTGAGTCCCAACTGATCGGGAGGAAATGGGGATTTTGCAGTAACCTTCCCCTGGAGTGGGGTGGGAATGGAGATTTTACAGTATCCTTCCCTTGCCATACCCAAGCCACGCCCACCAAGCCACACCCACAGAACCGGTAGTAAAAAATGTTGAAACCGACCACTGTTTCTATCACTTGCAAAAGCCCAACAGACAAAGAGAAAACTCTCTAGTCCAACCCTGTGCAGATCTTCTGGTTCTCGCACAACTTTCTGCATCCCAAACTACACAACCCTGTTTTAACCAAGCTTAGCGGTTCTGTGTGCGACTCCAGGGAATGTATCTTCGGATGAAAAAAAACACACACAACACAACACTGTGTGTTTGCAATTCACCACCATGTCAGGTTGGCCTTTGCTGTTGCCAGAGGCGCCCAGTTTTCAAAAGTGAATTTAATAAACGCAAAGTGTGAAATTCAAGCCTGAGGTCTAACTGTCGCTCTGGCTGTCAAAAGTTGTGTTTTCAAATCTATCGGTGGTTCTGCAAAGTCTGGGACAGCAGAAGTTCTCAATCGAACGGTTCCTACGTGCTCCAGACCTTTGATACTGAAAAATTATTGCATGACACGAACACGTCACTGGACACATATTATGAAGAAGATAATTACAGAGATTTTTCTTCCAGTTGCGTAAAACCTTCGCCTGTGGAAGAGCTGGATTCACATAAAACAGAATATTCGCTTGTGGGCTTTATTTCTTCGAAACGCTCATGTTTTTAATAGTCGTCGCTTTAAGCGTTTATCCTGCTTGTGCAAAAAAGTGTGTCGGATCATAAGGTAATTCATTCAGATGCGGGACTAACTGACACAATCCAATCCAATGGATCTGGATGAGCTATTCACCCGAAAGAATTAGAATTACTAGAGTTACAATACTTTATTTGACCAAGTGCGACACAAGGAATTTGTCTCCTCTGCAGAAGCTCTCAGTGTACACGCAAAGCAACAGAATCATCATCATACCATAAGATAAGAGGAGGTAATAAAGAAGAGAGGAAAGATCCGTGTAGTTACTAAATAGTTGATTGGCACACCAGGCGTAGGGGCTCAAACAACGCACAAAATTTCATAAAATTTAACTATTGGCTGTCGCAAACCAGTAAAGACGCCGGCATCGGCACAGCCAATGGCTGAAAAACTTGCAAACTTAAACTTTACAAAACTTGGAAAGTTAACCTTAGTAACAAAATGATTCGGCAGCAAACATTCAAATACTTTCTTTAATCAGATTCAGCAGGGATCTAAGCCGAGCTGAATTCAAGGATACCAGGTTAGAAAGACTCAAGTAAGGCACCATCTGCCAGCCTCAATCTTCCCCAGACTCCCATCGGGGTCTTTGATTCACCCAAAGAGACCCCCTACCCACCCACTTAGGGATTTGGGTTCACCCAACACGTTCACACCTGAGAAATGATTACACTAAGTTTGAAGATGAATCTTCTGCATTCTGTAGAGATTGCAGAAGGTAGAAGGTGTACCTGTAGAACACCTTCTGTAGAAGGTGGCTTGTTTGGCTAGCTATGCGTGGATGCCACCGTTGGACCCCAGAAAGTGGAGTAATTCGGCACCCCTAGGAAACGTGTTGTGTGAAGGCAGCCTAGGGAGACCCTCTTCTTCTCCCCCACCTCAATTAGATGCTTACCTTGCAACTTGAGAAGGGAGTCGTAAACCTTGCATTGCATCTGTCCCGTGCTCTGCATGACACAGGACATCCAGAGGCCTTCATAGATGGCTTGGGCCGTCACAATGTTGTCCCCCGCGTAGGAGGAGATCTTCCACTGGGGCATGGCCGTGCTGACCACGATGCCAATCCAGCCGATGAAAGCCAGGATGAAGCCCAACATCTGGAGACCGCCATTAGCCATCCTGCTTCAACGACGCTGCAAGACGCAGGACCCAGCTGGATCGAAAGAGGGGCAGCGGCTGGATGGGGTTGGCGTTGGAGAAAGAGCCCGGAGCAAACCCAACCTGTTCTTCAAAGCGGAGAGACTGTGCTGGCAAAGGAGGCTCTTCTTCTTCTGAGTCCTCTGGCTCTTTTGTAATCCAGAAGTTTCTCCAGAGCGCACGGCTGGATTCAGAACTGGGAGTGAAGCTCTCAACATCTGCGCTGCCTTTTAAACCAGGCGCCTTTCCAGCGCCCTCTGGTGGTTTCACTTGGCCATTTCACTGAAAGGCCTGTCATCCTCCCCACCCCCAGTAGCATATCTGGGGCACATCCTCCTCCTCTTTCTTATTTTTAATAGCAATAAGAGCGTTTTTTAAAAATATATTTTTCCAAGTATTTTGGGTTTTTTGCTTCCCAGTTTTGCACGAAGCCAACCATAGCAGAAATCTGTGTTGACACTCATCGAATTTACAGGACATTTAAGGTTGGCGCCTCCCTTTGGGAATGCAACCTGTTCCCTACCTGGCCACAGGTGACTCACCTGCACAGGTAGAGCAGAACCTTTGGGTGAGAGTGGACGTATTGCACATCGAAATGGGTTCAGGAGGTGCCTCTTGAACCATATTCCAGTTCAGGAAAATCCATTATTGATTAATAATGGATAGGCAGTTGTTAAGTGAAGCATTGCAGTTGTCAAGCTAGTAACCTGGTCGTTAAGCGAATCTGGCTTCCCCATGGACTTTGCTTGTCACAAGGTCGCCAAGGGGGATCATGTGACCCCGGGATGCTGCCACCATCATAAATACGAGTCAGTTGCCAAGTCATTTTCATCACGTGATCAGGTGCTGTGATGAGTGTGAAAAAGTATGAAAAAAACATTTGTAAGTCACTTTTTTCAGTGCTGTAAACTTCGAAGGGCCACTCAATGAACTGAATCAGAATCAGAGAAGAGCTGGAAGGGACCTTGGAGGTCTTCTAGTCCAGCCCCCTGCTCGAGCAGGAGATCCGACCTAGACCATTTCAGATATGGGGCTGTCCAGCCTCTCCAGTAAACCAACTGTCGTAAGTCAAGGACCATCTGCATTTATTAAAGTTTTATCCCATCCATCTCCCCTCCAAGTGACTCTGGATGGCTTACAAGTTATCAAACTAGTAAAAACTAATTAAAAGATTAAAAGGGCACAGATTAAAACATTATTAAAAGTTGCTTATTCCCCAGATTTGGCCCTCGCACCGATTAAAGGGCTGGTGGGGAGAGATAGAGAGGCTGTCTGGGGGTTCCCGTCAGCTGGGATGGGTGTGTGTTTGTGTGTCTGGGTAGACAATGGGCTGTGTTTATTTATTTTTGTTTACCCACTGAGTTGTCAAACCTGTCACACTCCTAAGGACCGACTGTGGTGTGCAACTCATTAAGAACATTTTTCCACAAATTAAAAACCAACATCATTAACCCATGAGCCACGCAGCCCCAGGAGAAGACGGAAGCATCATACGGGTGGTTCTCGGTTTACAACCGTTCCAAGTGACAGCTGAAAACTTACGACGAGTCCTCGCACTTATGGCCAACACAGCATTCCCGATGGTTACGTGATCAAAATGTGGACGCTTGGCAACTGGCATGTATTTATGATGGTTGCAGCATCCCCAGGCTTTTTGATCATCACTTGTGGCCTTCCCAGCTGGGGGAGGGGTAGCCAGATGCACTTAACGACCATCTGACTCACTTAACAACCAGAGTGATTCGCTTAGCAACTGGGACAACAAAAATAGTAAAATCAGGTAAGACTTATTAAAGCAGCTCTCTTAAGAAACTTTCCCTGCTTAGCAACTAAAATTCTGGCTCTAATAGTAGTCGTAAGTCAAGGATTACCTACCTGAGTCAAACTCTACTCTCTTCCACCCGCTGCCACTATCTCACCATTTTCTCTTGGCCGTAGCAGACCTCTTTCTTTTTGTTAACTTCCCTTTTCCTGCCAACATAGCCAAAAATGGGTCTTTTCATGCTTGTTGCTTCTGTTGAAAGTCTTTGGGCTAATTTTCTGCAGGAATTTGCTACTTGCTAGTGGCTAGGAGAGATGCAGTGGCTCAGTGGCTAAGACGCTGAGCTTGTCAATCGGCAGTTCAGCGGTTCGAATCCCTAGTGCTGCGTAACGGGGTGAGTTCCCGTGACTTGTCCCAGCTTCTGCCAACCTAGCAGTTTGAAAGCACCTAAAAAATGCAAGTAGAAAAATAGGGACCACCTTTGGTGGGAAGGGAACAGCGTTCCATGCACCTTTGGCGTTGAGTCATGCCGGCCACATGACCATGGAGACGTCTTCGGACAGCGCTGGCTTTTCGGCTTTGAAACGGAGATGAGCACCGCCCCCTAGAGTCAGGAACGACTAGCACATATATGCGAGGGGAACCTTGACCTTTAATTTTAGTGGCTAGTAAATTGTTTGTTTGTTTTAGAAGATTCTCCCTGGAAGTTTTCAAGAAAAGATTGCATAACCATTTCTCTGGGATTTTATAAGGACTCCTGTCTCGGACAGGGAGTTAGATTAGATGACCTCCAAGTTCCCTTCCGGTCCGATTCTGCAAGTCTATGATTCTTCCTTTTCCTGGGCACGTCCCTTTCAGCGCCTAGTTCCCTCAAAAAACAAACAAACAAACTTTGCATCTAAAATGGCTTGGACAATCACTTAAGTATGAGCCAGCCTTGTGCTGCAGCTGCCAAAAAAGCCAACACAGTTCTGGGCTGCATCAACAGAGGGAGAGAATCAAGGTCACGTGAAGGGTTAATACCACTTTATAAGGCCTTGGGAAGGCCACACTTGGAATCCTGCATCCAGTTTTGGTCGCCACGGTATAAAAAAGATGCGGAGACTCTAGAAAGAGTGCAGAGAAGAGCAACCAAGAGGATTAGGGGACTGGAGGCTAAAACATACGAAAAACGGTTGGAGGAACTGGGAATGTTTAGTTTAATGAAAAGAAGGACCAGGGGAGACATGATAGCAGTCTTCCAATATCTCAGGGGCTGCCACAAAGAAGAGGGAATCAAGCTATTCTCCAAAGCCCCTGGGGCCAGGACAAGAAGCAACGGGTGGAAACTCATCAAGAAGAGAAGCAACCTGGAATTAAGGAGAAACTTCCTGACAGTGAGAACAATCAACCCATGGAACTGCTTGCCTCCAGAAGTTGTAGGTGCTTCACCACTGGAGGTTTTTAAGAAGAGACTGGACAACCATTTGTCTGAAGTGGTGTAGGGTTTCCTGCCTAAGCAGAGGGTTGAACTAGAAGACCTCCAAGGTCCCTTCCAACTCTGTTATTCTATTCTATTCTATTCTGCTATTTTTGCAGACTTTCCAATCATCCCGAGGATTGCTCCGCACGGGATCCTATTCGGTAGTCCTCTCTCTCTCTCTCCCTCTGTTTGTTGTCATTGGCTCGCTTGACAATCCTGTGTTTGGCTTGGAGCAAGGATGTTTTCTTGAGCGAAACTTGGCTCAAAGGTGCCATCGCTCCTTTTGCAATTCCAGATGCCGAAGAGGTGATATCCGAGGGGTTCAAAGATACATTTGACTCGAACCCAAGGGTTTTTTTCGTGCTTTCTTTCCCCAGGTTCACAAGGAGCCCGAGACCAAAGGCCCAAGGAAGGGGGCTTTTAGGGTAAGTGGGGAGTAAACCTTCATCTCTCAAGATCGTATTTTTTCAGTCCAACAGTACTTTGCAAAAAAAACCCAACTGCTTTGTTGATCGATCTTGCTCTATTCTGGGAGGCCTCCGGGGCTGTTTGCCTCCCTCCGTATAATCTAAATAATCCTGAACTGGATAATTTTTCAGACAGGGCTGGCCCTCACCTTTGGCAAACAGACCACAGCCCCCGAAAAACAAAGGTGCTCGGAGCACCAGATGTTTTGAATCCAGCCCTTTCCTGGACGTTGCCTCATCTTGATGACTTGGGAGATTTTGTTTTTTTTTTTTATACCTGCTTAACTTGGAACAATTTGCTTTGCAGGTTGGCTACCGGGTGTTGATAACGGTTATTAACTCAACCTGGGGAGCTCAACTGCAACGGGGATTCAGAAGAGGGAAAACAAACGAGGAGAAATGGTAAACAGTCAACAGTCAATCCTTCACTCCAAAAATAGCTACCTTATTGCCTCTGCTGCCAGTTCTGCTGAGGTTGCAGATTTCTTCCCATGTCTCCCTAGGTTTTGCAATCCTGAAGTAGTGATGTCTCTCGCTTCTCAACCAGGGTTTCCCAACCTCGGGAAATTTAAGAAGGGTGGACTTCAACTCCCATAATCCCCCAGCCAGCATGCTTTAAGATGAGTGGACTTCCACTCCCATAATCCCCCAGCCAGCACGCTTTAAGATGAGTGGACTTCCACTCCCATAATCCCCCAGTGGGCATGCTTTAAGATGAGTGGACTTCTACCCCCATAATCCCCCAGCCGGCATGCTTTAAAATGAGTGGACTTCCACTCCCATAATCCCCCAGTGGGCATGCTTTAAGATGAGTGGACTTCTACCCCCATAATCCCCCAGCCGGCATGCTTTAAAATGAGTGGACTTCCACTCCCATAATCCCCCAGCCAGCACGCTTTAAGATGAGTGGACTTCAACTCATAAATGCTTCATTGGGTGAGGGTGTCTTCCCCGCCGCCCTGAAAGAGGCGGTGGTAAGGCCCCTCCTCAAGAAGCCTTCCCTGGACCCAGCAGTATTGGCTAATTATCGTCCAGTCTCCAACCTTTGCTTCGTTGCGAAGGTTGTTGAGAGTGTGGTTGCGCGACAGCTTCCCCAGCACCTGGATGAAACGATGTATCTGGATCCGTTCCAGTCAGGCTTCAGGCCCGGGTACAGCACGGAAACGGCATTGGTCGCGTTGGTGGATGATCTCTGGAGGGCCCGGGATAGGGGTTATTCCTCTATCCTGGTCCTATTAGACCTCTCAGCGGCTTTTGATACCATCGACCATGGTATCATGCTGCACCGGCTAGAGGAGTTGGGGGTGGGGGGCACCGTTCTACGGTGGTTCTCCTCCTTTCTCTCTGACCGGTCGCAGTCTGTGTTGACGGGGGCAGAGGTCGACCCCGAGGCCTCTTGTATGTGGGTTGCCACAGGGGTCGGTCCTCTCGCCCCTTTTGTTCAACATTTATGTAAAGCCGCTGGGCGAGATCATCCGTGGTTTCGGGGTGGAGTACCATCAGTACACTGACGACACCCAGCTGTACATCTCCACCCCGGACCACCCCAACGATGCCCTTGAAGTGATGTCCCAGTGCCTGGAGGCTGTACGGATCTGGATGGGGAGGAACAGGCTCAGACTCAACCCATCCAAGACCAAGTGGCTGTGGTTTCCGACATCCCGATATAGTCAGCTGGCGCCATCGCTGACTATTGGGGGCAAATCATTGGCCCCCACGGAGAGGGCTCATAACTTGGTCGTCCTCCTGGATTCACGGCTGTCTTTAGAAGAGCACTTGACGGCCGTGACCGGGAGGATTTTTCATCAGGTTCGCCTGATTCGCCAGTTGCGTTCCTTTCTGGATCGGGACTCGCTACGCACGGTCACTCATGCCCTCGTCACCTCCCGCCTGGACTATTGTAATGCTCTCTACATGGGGCTCCCCTTGAGGAGCACCCGGAGGCTCCAACTGGCGCAGAGTGCGGCCGCGCGGGTGGTTATGGGAGCGGTGTGGCGCTCCCATGTAACACCTCTCCTGCGCGAGCTGCACTGGCTCCCGGTGGTCTTCCAGGTGCGCTTCAAGGTTCTGGTTACCACCTTTAGAGCGCTCCATGGCTTAGGGACGTTTGACTTTTCACCTACTTATTTTCCCTGGAGATAATATCCCCTAGGAGATGGGATGGGAGGGGGGAAATTCCTTTGAGCTGGAGCGGTAGATTAGGGGTAGAATGACTTGGAAGATGGCCAATGAGTGCAGGGGAGTGGGAAACGGAAAGGGGGGGTTTTGGGGGCTGGACGTCAGTGTTGGCTTTGATTGAGTCGGAGTTAGAAGGTCGTGCTTAATAAAATGGGAGTTTTTCTTCAAAGACTTTGTTTGAAATGCAATTTATTTGAGACGACCTCGAAACCTGACAATGCTTTAAGATGGGTGGACTTCAACTCCATAATCCCCCAGCCAGCACCAGTGGTGGGTTGCCCCCAGTTCGCACCAGTTCTATAGAACCGGTAATAAAACCAGCGGAAGCCTCCGCCCACCGACCCCATCATCAAAATGCTTCTGTGCATCTATACATACATACATGTATATGTGTGTGTATAAACTTTTTTTGTTCATTTTTGTTAATTGTTATCCACCCATGTATTCCGTCCATCTCTCTCGCTGTCTCAAAAAGAAAAATTAAAAAGAAAGAGAAAAGGAAAAGAGGTCTATTAGCAGAATATTGTGTGGGTGATGATGCTGGACTTCACCTGGAGACGCCTGGGGTCTCCTCAAGGGGCAGTCAAGGAATCCAAAATAGTGATCAAAGCTCCGCCCCCTTCTTAGCTGCATGGCTTGTGCACAGAAAAAGGGGCGGAGCTTCAAGCAGGCTCGATTCCCTGATTCCTGCAGGAATCCACATCGTTAGGGAGGATGGCACTGTGGGATTGGCTTTCCCACAACTCACTCGTCCCCAAAGATTGCCACCATCACCCCAATTTAGAGGGGGCAAAAAATCCCTTTTTCTATAAAAAAAATATCCCCTTCATCACATCAACCATGCAACACACGAAGGAAAAAGGCAGCCATTGAATTCTTTTCAGCACTGGAGAAAAAGAGATGCAAATTATAGTCTGTAGAGATTCTCCGTCATCCGAGTCACGTTTGTCCCAAATGTGTGTGTGTTTTTTTTTTCAGGAGGCAACTGGACTTTCTTGTTTTTTCTTTGCCTCCTGAAAAAGCACCTTTGGGACAACCAGGACCTGGATGACCGAGAATCTCAACAGACTTTTAGCTATACAGTTTGGGATGAGCCTCCTTCGAATGGGGTGGGAGGAGGAAGGGATTTCCAGAGGAAAAATTGCAGACTACAGGAATCATTTGCACCACTCAGGTGACCCTGAGGACACAGATAAACCTCCAAGTGGCCTCAACGACCCTCTGAAAGGATGCAAATGACCAGCTGTCTGCAAGGAATATAAATCCTTCCATTCCCCCCCATCCGGTCAGAGCTGAAGAAGCTTCTTGGAGGAGAAGCGAAACCTCTTCAAAGAAGAAAAAGCAAGAAAGTCCAGTTGCCTCCAGAAAAAGCAACTTTGGGACACCCTTTCTCTTTTTTTTTCTACCACGTCTTCTATTTCGCCATCTTTGCCTCCTCCTACCCATCACTCCTTCTCCTTCTCCTCTTTTTCCTCCTACATTTTTCCTTCTCTTTCTTATTCTTTTCCTTTCCTCATCCCCAACCTCCCCCTTTCCCTTTCCCTCTTTTTTTGCCTCCTCCTCCTCCATCATTTCTCCTTCTTCTCCTTCTCCTTCTCCACCTTCTTCTCTTTTCCTCCTTCTCCCCCTTCTTCTTCTTCTTCTTCTTCTTCTTCTTCTTCTTCTTCTTCTTCTTCTTCTTCTTCTTCTTCTTCTCCTCCTCCTCCTCCTCCTCCTCCCTTTCTTCTTCTTCTTCTTCTTCTTCTTCTTCTTCTTCTTCTTCTTCTTCTTCTTCTTCTTCTTCTTCTTCTTCTTCTTCTTCTTCTTCTCCTCCTCCTCCTCCTCCTCCTCCTCCTCCTCCTCCTCCTCCTCCTTCCTCTTCTCCTTCTCCTGGGTGGCTGGCTCCTTCTGCATTTCCTTTGCTTACAAGATGTGCAGTTTTTCATTCTCTCTGCACTTTCTGTCCATCATAGCTGGACCACAAATTACAGTCAGGTGGCCACCACAGAGACTCTCCCCCTGAGATCCTGCAAAAACACTGATCTCACGCAAGCAATACATGTTTGGGTGGCTGCAGAGAAACCCTGTGGATCTGCTGGAAACCGCAGCCTTCAAAGTCAGGAGCTTGTTTATGTCAAACAAGGCAGTCTGGGAGAAAAGCAGCATTAAGCCAGCTTGAAGCCAAAATAATTGATGCTCTGCACCCTCCCTTAAGAAAAATTGAGAAAACGGTGTGTTGTGTGTGTGTGTGTGTTGTGTTGAGGAAAATACAAAAACAAAAACAGAAAGTTGGAATAACAGGAATATTTCTTGCTCTATTTTTGCAGTTTTGCTTGTTCCTTTGCTCCTCTGGGGCCTTAGAGGAAACATTTGGGGTACCTTAATTATTTTTAGGAACTTTCTTCTCTTTTAGGAAAGACGCTGGCTGATCTATAGGTCAGTCCTTGACTTATGACCACGACTGAGCTCAAAATTTATCTTGCTAAGTGAGGCAGTTGTTAAGTGAGCTTCGCCCCATTTAACAACCTTCCTTGCCACAGTTGTTAAGCAAACCACTGCAGTTACTCAGTTAGTAACACCGCTGTTAAGTGAATCTGGCTTCCCCATTGCTCGTCAGAAGGTCGTCACAAAAGGAGATCACATGACTCCGTCATAAATATGAATCAGTTGCCAAGTGTCCGAATTTTGCTTACTATGGGGATGCAGCAATGGTCATAAGTGTGAAAAATGGTCCTAAGTTACTTTTGTCAATGCCATTGTGACTTCGAATGTCGCTAAACAAATGGCCGTAAGTCAAGATATATCTGTATATCTCTCCCCTAAAAATATTGGACCGGCCATTCCTTGAAGCAGCATCCATCCATTCTGGCTGGCAAAAATGCTAAGCGGTGACAGGCCTGGCTATTATTTGGGTGGGTGACACCCTGGGACTATTAAGCGCACAGAAATGTAAACAATTATCCAGGGAATATTCAGGAAGGAGACAATAGAAAATCGCTTCTGTATCCGACATGCAAGAATCAACGAAGTGACTGCTTTATTTAGGTGTCTCTGGAGTCCTTGGGGCTCTCTCAGCTGGCTGGTTTTCTTCAGACGTTTCTTTGCCAAAGTAGATAACGGCATCAATGGTAGAAGAAGAAGGGTTTGTTTGTGGAGAGGAGGAGAAGGAGGGGGAGGGGGAGGAGGGGGAGGAAGAAGAAGAGGAGGAGGAGGAGGAGGAAGAAGAAAAAGAAGAAGAAATGGGGAGGAGGAAAAGAGAAGGAAAGGGAGAAGGAGAAGGTGGAGAAGTAGGAGAAGAAGGAGGAGTGGAGGAGGAGAAGGAGGAGAAATGGAGAAGAAGAGGATGAGGAGGAGGAGAAGGTGGAGAAGTAGTAGTAGAAGAAGAGGAGAAGAAATGGAGAAGAAGAGGAGGAGGAGGAGGAGGAAGAAGAAGAGGAGGAGGAGGAGGAGGAGAAATGGAGAAGAAGAGGAGGAGGAGGAAGAAGAAGAAGAAGAAGAAGAAGAAGAAGAAGAAGAAGAAGAAGAAGAAGAAGAAGAAGAAGAAGAAGAAGAAGAAGAAGAAGAAGAAGAAGAAGAAGAAGAAGACAATGGCTGTGGAATCCTTGGTGGTCTCTGAGCTTGGTGGTTTTCTTGCAGACATTTCATTCCCAAACTAGATAACACTATCAGTGGTAAAAGAAGAAAGGTTTGTGTGGAAAGGAGGAGGAGAAGGACTGTGAGGTTCTTGGTGCTCTCTGACTTGGTTGATTTCTTGCAGACCTTTCATGACCCAACTAGGGAACATCGTCAGTGTTGGTGAATGTGGGTTTTGCTTCCTGTTTGTATACAACAGCTTGCCTTGCCAGTTGGGAGAAAAGTGTCCTTTTCTCTTTTGTTGTTCTTTCATTTTCTCCTTGATGGTTTGTCTCAGTTGGTAGGTCCCTGGTCCAGGTATTGTTTTCCACTTGATTTTTGTCTGGTGTTAATCCCTGCTTATCTGGGTGTTGCCTGCCGTAGAGGATGTCTTCTCTTTTTGACATAAATGTGGTTTATGTCTATGTGTCTGTTGATGGCAGATTTGTCTGAAGGCTCAGGAATCCCGCAGCATTTTTGGACTTAGCTTGGTCTAGGATGCTGAGAGTTTCACAGTGGAAACGATGGTTGAGACCTTGCCATAGATGTTCCTCCAGGTGGGATGGGAGGCTTGGCAAAAACCACCCTTCCTAATTGGGGCCCAGCCCAAGAGACTGCAACCTGGTGCCAGGGCGGAGAGATGTCCTGGCTGTGCCCGAGACCCTGGGCCTGAACCCCCAGAGGTGGGCTCTTGGTCAGAGATGTTCCCTCCCTTCCCACCCCTCCCTCAGTAAATGCTGATTTCTGGCGGCTTAGAAAATTTTTATCAAGATAGTTTTCTTTACATTTTTGTTCTTTTACATTGTTTTATTTTTCATTTTCATTTTATTTAATTTGTATACCGCCCTACTCCCGAAGGACTCAGGGCGGTGAACAGGCACAGAATAAAACACGTAAAATACAAAAATTAAGAACAGATGTAAAATCGAATTAAATCAATTTAGCCCAAGAGAAATTTAAAACCCCAGGTTAAGAACAAATTAAAATTTACATTAAAATTTACATCAAAAAAGAATGGGAAAGGTTAGGCCAGGCCAGCTTGATGAAATAAGGAAGTCTTGAGGGCACGGCGGAAAGTGCGTAAATCCAGGATCTCCGTATCTCCGGGGGGGGGGGGGGGGGGAGCTCGTTCCAGATGGTAGGTGCCCCTACAGAGAAGGCCCTCCCCCTGGGGGCCACCAGTCGGCATTGTTTGGCCGACGGCACCCGGAGGAGCCCCTCTCTATGAGAGCATACCGGCCGGTGGGAGGCTATTGGTGGTAGTAGGCGGTCCCGTAGGTAACCAGGTCCTAAGCCATGGAGCGCTCTAAAGGTGGTAACCAAAACTTTGAAGCGCACCTGGAAGACCACTGGGAGCCAGTGCAGCTCGCGCAGGAGGGGTGTTACGTGGGAACGCCATGTCGCTCCCATTACCACTCGCGTGGCCGCACTCTGCGCCAGCTGGAGCCTCTGGATGCACCTCAAGGGGAGCCCCATGAGGATAGCATTACAATAGTCCAGGCGGGAGGTGACGAGGGCATGAGTGACCGTGTTTAAAAGTTTTATACTTTTACATTTACCAGGGGGGTGTTTTTAATGCTTTGTTGCTTTTAATAATCCCCCCATCTCTCTCTCTCTCTCTCTCTCGCTCATCTATCTATCTATCTATCTATCTATCTATCTATCTATCTATCTATCACCTCCTTCCCTCCCCCTACCCCTTCCTTCCTTCCTCCTTCCTTCCCTCTCCCTCCCTCACACCTTCCCTATCTCCCTCCCTCCTTCCTCCCTCCTCCCTCCCTCCTTCCACTTCCCTCCTTCCTTCCTTCCTCCTTCCTTCCTCCCTCCCTCCTTCCTTCCCCTCCCTCCTTTCTCCCTCCCTCCTTCCTTCCCCATCCCTCCCTCCTTCCCCCTCCCTTCCTCCCCCTCCCTCCTTTCTCCCTCCCTCCCTCATTCCTTCCTTCCTTCCTTCCTTCCTTCCTTCCTTCCTTCCTTCCTTCCTTCCTTTGTTTTTGAACGACCTCCAAGCTCCCTACCAACTCTGTCATTCTGTTCTTCATGGAAAACCTTTCAGCCCTCCATCAGGCCTTAAAAGACCAGGATTTTCCTCCAAGTGCTGGGATAAGATTGACTAATTTTTGCACCTTAGAAGTTGACTTGGTGCCAGGAATTTGTCGTTTTTAATGCTTTAATGTTTTAATCTGTTTCATTTTATAGCTTTAATATGATTTTATAGGTTGTTTTAACTTTGGATTGGGAAACACCCTGAGTTACTTAGAAGACGGGTGGCTGCATAAACTTACTTACTTACGACCATTGCAGAATCCCTGCGGTCACGTGACCCAAATTCAGCCGTTTGGCAGCTGGCTCATAGTTATGACCGTTGCTGTGTGTCCCAGGATCACATGATCCCCTTTTGTGACCTGCCGACAAGTCAGTGGGGAAGCCAGATTCACTTAACAACCGTGGCAAGAAGAATGGTTAAACGGTGTGAAACTGACTTAACCACGGTCTCACTTAGCAACAAAAATGTTGGTCTCAATTGCTGTCGTAAGTCGAGGACTACCTGTAAATAAAATTAGGGGGTTAAAATAACGAGTGCTGACCAGTGTATTAAAGAAGGAAGGAAGGAAAAGTCAAATCCCATCAATTGTTTAACCTTGGCTATGAGTAAGCCAGGATAAGTAAGACATGCTGGGTTAGAAGAGAGTCTGTTGGGAACCCCAAAAAAAAAAAAAAAAAAAAAAAGAGAGGCAGGTTGCAAAATTTAAATGTGCTTTGAGGCATTTTGGGAGTTGCACGGGGGGAAAATATATATATTTTTGAAACCTTTTCTTTGGCTAAGCCCTCTTGCAGAAAACAACTGCAAAATACAGCTGTTATTTGTCCTTTCTAACTAGGTTTCTGTTTTCTCTTGGATTACTACTAAGTGCAGGCTTTTTTGGCACCCCAGAGCCAGCGCCCTCGTTACTATCTTTAGATAAATGATTCAGCACCGTCAAAACAACCTTGTCTGGAAGAGACACCGAAGGAGAGAACCCAACAGTCGTTCTCCAGAAACTTTGTCTGAACTTGTTCAAAGAGGGAAAGAGACAAACATCATTGGTTGCAGGTGTGTATGTGTATGTTCCAAATCCCAACACTTTCCAGCGTGTGGGTGGCCGAAGCTGAGTGTTTTGACGGGCAGAAGAGAGAGAGAGAAAACAACACAACAGTAATTTTGAGTCAAAACTGCAATTCAGCCACCGAGGGTTTTTTTTTTTTTTTGTGAACGATCCGCGGGGGATTTAAGGCTGAGAAACAAAAGGCAAGTTCAGACAATCCTTTCCCAAACATCTTCAAAAACACACAAACACACACACACACAGAGAAACACCCAACCGACAATGTTGTTCGGTGCATATGCACGCCTTTATTTATTTATTTAAAAGATTTCTGCTGCCCCTCTTAAAAACACCATTCTGGGCAGCTCGCGAGAAGCAGAAGAAGAAGAAAAAAACTTTTAAAGTTTCTATAAGGCCATAAATCTGTAAAAACAACAACCCCGAATTTGCTTTTTCCATCATTCCCTTAGGATGCCTCAACAACCACACCAAGATATGTTGTGTACTCCACTCTGTGTGTGTGTGTGTGTGTGTGTGTGTTTGTGTTGGATATCTGCTGGGAGGGAAGAACGTAAGGGAGAGGCTATAGCAATGTTTCTCAACCTTGGTAGCTTGAAGATGGGTGGACTTCAACTCCCAGAATCCCCCAGCCAGCAGTGCTGGCTGGGGGATTCTGGGAGTTGAAGTCCACCCAGCTTCAAGCTTCCAAGATTGAGAAACACTGGGCTATAGAGATCCTCAGTCATCCAGGTCATGGTTGTCCCAAAGGAGCTTTTTCCAAAAGGTAACTGGATTTTCGTGTGGGTTTTTTTTTTGTTTGAAAAGGTTTCGCTACTCATCCGAGAAGCTTCTTCCGTTCTAGCTGAAGTTAGAACAGTTAGAACTGAAGAAAGCTTCTCTGATAAAAAGCAAAATGTTTTCAAAGCAAAAAGAAAGCAAGGAAGTCCAGCTGCCTTTTGGAAAAAGCTCCTTTGGCCATAAGGGAGGGGCAGGGACAAAAAGACACACTTCTGAGGTCCCACTGGGTGGCAAGATTTTAGGGAAGGCACCTGGAGCGTGGAAGGATGGGCAGATGCCTTCAAGGAGGGAAGCTCCTGCAGATAACCTTGGTTGTCCTGTGCTGGTGGGTAGGACTTTGAATCGCACCTGGAAGGATCCTGGGAGCCCAAGAGAGGTGTGATATGGGTCAACAAGAAGAGCCCAAGAATTCTGAACCAATGGCAGCTTCTAAGAGATCTTCTAGAATCTTCAAGGGCAGACCTATGCAGAGGACATTGTAGTCATCCAAATGGGAAGAGCCCAAGGAGTAAATATAATGTAAGTCACCATGTGTAATCTCTCTCACTCTATCTCTCTCTCTATCCTCCCTCTCTCCCTCCCTTCCTTTTTCTCTCTCTCTCTCTCCCTCTCTTTCTTTCTTTTTCTTTCTTTTTCTTTCTTTCTTTTTCTTTCTTCCTCTTTTTGTCTTCTTTTTTCTTTTCTCTTCCTTTCTGTTTCTCTTTATCTTCTTTCTTCTTTAATTTGACTTTTACTTTATGTAAAATTTTTAATAAATATAAATAATAATAAATAGTTCAGAGAGGAAAGACAAGTATTAAAAATTTAAAATTCTTTTAATCAAAATTTTAATCTGTTTTAAATTATTGGGATTTTTAATTGTCTCGGGCTAAATTATTTAATCTGGTTTTAATTGTTTTTTAACTTTTGTATCTATGTATTTTATTTTGTGCCTGTTCACCGCCCTGAGTCCTTCGGGAGTAGGGCGGTATATAAATCTAATAAAACAAACAAACAAACAAACAAGTAAAAATAGAATAGAATAGGAGCTGGAAGGGATCTTGGAGGTCTTCTAGCTCAAGCAGGAGATCCTATCCCATTACAGATAAGTGACTGTCTATTCTCTTCTTAAAAACCTCCAGTGATGGAGCACCCACAACTTCTTGTGGCAAGTTGCTCCACTGGTTAATTGTCCTGTTAGGAAGTTTCTCCTTAGTTCTAAATTGCTTCTCTCCTGGATTAGTTCCCATCTGTTGCTTCTTGTCCTGCCTTCTTTGGTGCTTTGGAGAATAGCTTGACCCCCCTCCTCTTTGTGGCAGCCCCTCAAATATTGGAAGACTGCTATCAAGTCCCCCCTAATTCTTTTTTTCCAGACTAACCAAACCCAAAACCTGCAGCTGTTGTTCATATATTTCAGTCTCCAGGCTTTTAATCAACTCAGTTGCTCTTCTGGGCACTTTTTCCAAAGCCTCAACATCTTTTTGCAATGTGGTGACCAAAACCAGATGCAGGATTCGAGGTGTGGCCTTACCAAGGCTTTTTAAAGCGGTACTAGTCCTTCACGTGAGTTTGACTCTATGTCCCTGTTTATACAACCAAGGATCGTATCAACTTATTTGGCTGCTGCCGCACACGGCTGGCTCACGTTTAAGGGATCGTCCACTAGGACTCCAAGGTCCCTCTCCCAGTTCCTGTTTTTGAGCCAGGTTTCACCTAATCTGTACTCGTCCCTTTCGGTTTTTCCTGTCTAAGTGTAAAACTTTGCTTTTCTCCACATTTAATTTCATTGGTTGTTGGATGGGGCCCATTGTTCAAGTCTGTCGAGATCTTTTTGGATCCTGAGCTTGTCTTCTGGGCTGTTGGCTGTTCCTGCCAGCTTAGAGTCAGCTGCAAGACAAATTCCTTGTGTGTCCAATCACACTTGGTCAATAAAAAATTCTATTCTATTCTATTCTATTCTATTCTATTCTATTCTATTCTATTCTATTCTATTCTATTCTATTCTAAAAAAGGTTTACAATGTCCCTGAATCACAATCGGCTCCAAGAGATATTATAGATGCCTCCCTGTAGAGTATTTGCTGTATTAAAGGTGGAATATCTTTGCTTTCTTCTTAGGATTCCCCCATCCCTTCCCTGTCTAGCCTGTAACCCTGAGATCTCCCTGTGGTCTCCCATCGAACCACAGATGATCATCTGTTTTTCAAATCTCAGTCAAGGGGAGAAATGTGGGTCCCTAATAAAGAAATGAAGGAGGTAATTCCTTAGAGGGAATTGCAAAAAGTTTGCTAACTGGCAGGAAGGCCAGGTGGAGTTCAGCTCCTTCTCCAAACTTTCACATCCAGCTGTTATTCCCCAGTTCAACATCCTCCTGGGCAGGAGGAATGAGCCAGGAGCCACCTGTTGGAGAAAACCCAGAATGCAGACCCTCCTGGAGAAGCGGTGCTGCCCCCAGACCCCAAGCTTTGGGGTTCGGCTTCCCTTCTGCCCCACTTGGCCGAAATTTCAAATCAACTAAAACAGACAGGGGGAAAAAAGTACTTTACGATTTTTGTTGTTTGTTTCTCTGCGTTTCATATAATATATGTGAGTATATACATAATTTTGTATTTATTCATCATTTTAGGTGGTGTATATTGGAGGCGGTGAGCCTTTGAAAGTTGAATGCAATGAACTTTCATTTTAATGTATGCCAATTAGTGTACATTCAAAGTGACAATAAAGTTATTCTTTTCTGTTCTGTTCTGTTATTCTTATTCTCTTATTCTGTTTTATTCTGTTAAATGTTATTCTGTTTTATTTGGTTATTCTTTTTTATTGTTATTCTGTTATTCTGTTTTGTTCTGTTCTGTTTTATTCTGTTATTCTGCTTTATTCTGTTGTTATTCTGTTATTATTCTGTTATTCTGTTTTTTTTCTGTTAATTGTTACTCTGTTTTATTTGGTTATTCTGTTTCATTGTTATTCTGTTATTCCGTTTTATTCTAGTATTCTGTTTAGTTTTGTTCTGTTCCGTTTTATTCTGTTCTTCTGCTTTATTCAGCTTTTCCGTAATTCTGTTCAGGTTGGCACCGCCTGAGCTTTGCCAATGGCATGGAGGCATCGTCTGGAGTTGACCTGCCTTTGCACATGTGACCAAAACTTTCCCTGGAAGTGGCCAGCTCCTCTCCAGAAAACTCCTGGATCCGGCAGGTGAGTCCACCTGAGGCTGAGCAAAACCTGGCCAATTAAGGAGGACTTTAATGCAGGCACATGCCCGGGTGCATGCCCCCACCCCCTCCTGGCTGCTCCGCACCCTGCCAGGGCCCTCCTCCTCTTCCTCCCAGGCACGGGACCGTGGGGCCATTGGTCAGTGTCCATCTGCAGGAAGAGGGAGGGAGGTTTCGCCCTAGAGACAGGGCAGGGTCTCCCTGGCAGAGAACATGAGGGTTCTGCTCCAGTATCTGGGGTGCTTCTCAGCCTTCCTCTCAGTGGGGCTCCTCATCGCGGCCACCTGGACGGATTGTTGGATGGTCAACACCGACGACTCCCTGGAGGTAAGGACCCACTGGCATCCGGTGTGTATTTCCCTCTCTCTCTCTCTCTCTCTCTCTCTCTCTCTCTCTCTCTCTGTGTGTGTGTGTGTGTGTGTGTATGTGCGCGCGTGTGTGTAAGCCCACACAACAGTTGGAGGTGCGAAAGGAAAAGCAGCAGCAAAAGGAAACATTACCGGTTGGAAGTCCTAGCAATTTTTTAAATTGGGATACAGTTTTGGGATTTTGTACTATTTTATTATTGTTTTTAGTTTATATATTATATAATGGTAAACCACCCAGAGTTACCTTGAAGTAACTCTTGAAGAAAGAGGAAGGAAGGAACAAAAGAAAGACAGAAAGAAAGAAAGAAAGAAAGAAAGAAAGAAAGAAAGAAAGAAAACAAGAAAACAAGGGAGGAAGGAAAAAAGGAGGGAGGGAGGGAGGAAGGAAGGCAGGAAAAGAAAGGAAGGAAGGAAGGAAAAGGAAGGAAGGAAGGAAGGAAGGAAAAGGAAGGAAGGAAGGAAGGAAGGAAGGAAGGAAGGAAGGAAGGAAGGAAGGGGATGTTCTTATTGATCTAATGTCTCTCAGGTTTAGCAACTTCAAGATGGGTGAACTTCAACTCCCAGAATCCCCCAGCCAGCCAAGTCCCTCCCCAACTTCATGAAGTTGCTAAACTCCAGAAATTCTCTGTCTCTGCTTTGGGACTGGAATTATTGTGTTTCTTTCATGGAAGGTGAAATTCGGCAACAAACAGAAAAGTTACCAGTTGAATTTCAGCCTACCATGCAGGTGTCAAAGGCACAGGGACCATCCCAGAAAATATAGAATTTTCTATAAAAAAAATAGAAAAATCTATTTGTTTAGATCCGGCTTTGCATTATCCCATCAAGCCCCTCACTTGTGGGGTGCCCCAGGGGTCGGTCCTCTCGCCTCTTCTGTTCAACATTTATATGAAGCCGCTGGGAGAGATCATCCGTGGTTTCGGGGTGAGGTTTCATCAGTACACTGATGATACCCAGCTTTTTATATCCACCCCGAACCAGCCCAGTGATGCCCTCAGCGTGATGTCCCGGTGCCTGGAGGCGATAAGGGTCTGGATGGGAAGGAACAGGCTTCAGCTTAACCCTGCCAAGACCGAGTGGCTGTGGGTACTGGCATCCCGGTCCGATCTAGAGGTTCCATCTTTATCTATAGGGGATGAGGTGTTACCCCCAGGAGACAGGGCATGCAATTTGGGTGTCCTCCTGGATTCATGGTTGAGTTTAGAAGATCATATAACAGCCATGACCAGGGGGGCGTTTGCCCAGGTCCGCCTGGTGCGCTAGTTGTGCCCTTATTTGGACCGGGATGCCCTACACACAGTTACTCATGTGCTAGTCACCTCCCGTATTGACTACTGCAATGCTCTCTACCTAGGGCTGCCCTTGAGGACCATGCGGAGGCTTCAGCTGGTACAGAATGCAGCCGTGCGGGTCGTGATGGGAGGGTCCCGATACGCCCATGTTACACCTCTCCTGCGCGACTTGCATTGGTTGCCGGTTGCCCTCCGGGTGAGATTCAAGGTGCTGGTGATGACCTATAAAGCTCTACATGGCTTAGGCCCAGGATATCTGTCGGACCATCTGCAACCAGCAACAGCTCCCCATCATCCGGTGCATTCTCACAGGGAGGGCCTACTCAGGGTGCCGTCGGCTAGACAATGTCGGCAGGCGACCCCCAGAGGCAGAGCTTTCTATGTGGGCGCACCCACCCTCTGGAACCAACTTCCCCTGGGGCTCCGGTTGGCCCCTGACCTCCGCACCTTCCGCCGCGACTTAAAAACATGGTTGTTCAGCCTGGACTGGGGGGGGGGTTAACATGTATTTTAACACGCTTTTATTCGGATATTTTATTGTTGTGAGCCGCCCTGAGTCCTACGGAGATAAGGCAGCATATAAACCAAATAAAATAAATAAATAAAATAAAATAAAGTCCCATGGATATCAACAGGATGTTATTGTTATTATTATTGTCATGGTTTCCACTGCCATCCCATCAAACTCAATGTTTACATCGCTAGGATTGCCTCTCCATTATTATTATTCATCCTCAATGGAACGGCATCTCCATGGAGGGAAGTATGCAGTGGGGAACCCCAGGACTCTGTTTTAGGCCCAGTGATCTTCAATGTCTTCATCTATGACTTGGACGAGGGGATAGATGGGGAACTCATCAAATTTGCAGATGACACCAAGCTGGCAGGAATAGCCAACGCTCCAGAAGAGAAAGGCTCAAGATACAGATGGATCTTGGCGGACTTGAACATTGGGCGCTATCTAACAAAATGAAATTCAAGGGTGAAAAAAGGAGGGTTCTACATTTAGGGAAGAAAAACAAAATGCACAGGTACCGTATATGTGCTACCTCACTCAATAGTAGTAACTGTGAGAGAGATCTTGGAGTCCTAGTGGACAACCGTTTAGATGTGAGCCAGCCGTGTGCAGCAGCTGCCAAAAAAGCCAATACAGTTCTGGGCTGCATCAACAGAAGGAGAGAATCAAGATCATGTGAAGTGTTAATACCACTTTATAAGGCCTTGGGAAGGCCACACTTGGAATACGGCATCCAGTTTTGGTCGCCACGATGTAAAAAGATGCTGAGACTCTAGAAAGAGTGCAGAGAAGAGCAACTAAGAGGATTAGGGGACTGGAGGCTAAAACATATGAAGAACAGTTGCAGGAACTGGGTATATCTAGTTTAATGAAAAGAAGGACTAAGGGAGACAGGATAGCAGTGTTTCAATATCTCAGGGTTGCCACAAAGAAGAGGCAGTCAAGCTATTCTCCAAAGCATCTGAGGGCAGGACAAGAAGCAACAGGTGGAAATTAATCAAGAAGAGAAGCAACCAAGAACTAAGGAGAAATTTCCTGACAGTGAGGACAATTAATAAGTGGAACAACTTGCCTCCAGAAGTTGTGAATGCTCCAACACTGGAAGTTTTTAAGAAGATGTTGGATAACCATTTGTCCCAAATGTGTAGGGTTTCCTGCCTGGGCAGGGGGTTGGACTAGAAGACCTCCAAAGTCCCTTCCAACTCTGTTATTCTATATTCTGTAAGGAAGCACAAAGAAATTGCAGAACCCGCTTGGGAAGCTGTGAGCTGACGATCTTTGGAGTCCTCGGAGGTCTTTTTTAACCTTGGCCTCCCCGTTGAATGGCCCATGTGATGCCCGCCACCCTCTGCCAGCCTCATTAACCTGCCCTTGAGGCTGGTCGCCAGCCTCCACATTTCACACTTCCTTGCTCAAGTGTGAAAGCTAAACGGCCACTGCAAGTAGGGCCGGCGGTGTTAATTCCTGACAGATTGAGTTACTTTTCGCACTTCCCTGGTCCATTGACTCTCTAAAGATTGCGGGTGGGGGTTGACCTCGGCTCCCTTCCAAGAGGGGCTTTGCAAGGGCCACGTGGGCAGAAGGGGCAGCCCAGGAGAGGCTGGCTGGGGTGGGGGGAAAAAAGGGGGATTTCCTCTCTCACACTTCTTCTTATCTAGCTTAATTTAAGCCCCGCTTCTACTTGCTTAACAAAAATTGAAAAAAGACACCTGAATCAATCAATTAGAATGGAGCTGGAAGGGACCTTGGAGGTCTTCTAGTCCAACCCCCTTCTCAAGAAGGAGACCCTCTACCATTTCAGACAAGTGACTTCTCCAGTCTCTTCTTAAAAACCTCCAGTGTTGGAGCACGCACAACTTCTGGTGGCAAGCTGTTCCACTGGTTAATTGTTCACACTGAATCCCATTGATACTATTCAGGTAGTCCTCGACTTGTGACCACAACTGAGCCCAAAATGTCTCTTGCTAAGCGAGACAGTTGTCCAGTGGAAGGGAAGTTGCCTTTCGGAAGTTATGGGTGCTCCATCCCTGGAGGTTTCCAGAAGAGATTGGACAGCCATTTGTTCAGAATGGTACAAGGCCTCTTGCTTGACCAGGGGGTCTGACTAGATGACCTCCAAGGACCCTTCCAGCCCTAGGATTCTATGATACTGGGAGCAGCTAGAGAGATGTGGGGCAGGGTTAGGGTTAGGGGTTTTCACCAGCCAAAATAAACTGGTTTCCCCACTATCAAAACCTCCTGGTCTTTTGCAAGCAGAATTTTATTTCTTGCCTTTAATGAGCTGGTCACTTCCAATTCTAATTTGGCCTTTGCTAAGATGTGAGCTCCATGTTTTCCCTCTTCAGATGCCATTCACACCTTCCTTGCCGTTGTGATTCTCTCCTCTCCTTCGTGGCCGCTGGTTCACACAGCGTAATTTTCTACTCCCATAAAGCCCAGCAGAGGCGTTCACACACAACCTCTTAACTTTGATTCAAATTTGGGGAGGGGAGGTTGGCTTAGCGCGCGTTGCATCTAAAACTCAGCTCCTGCTTCGGGGCATTGTGTGAATGCACTGAAAGGACCAGGGACATGAACCAACCGAACCTTTGCTCTTTGCTTCTGTTAAGAGTTGCTTGTGCTATTTTGCTACGGTTAGGAATTAATTCTATAAACCACACTTGTTAAGAATTGTATCCTTTGCTTTCTGGTTTCTTGCTTCTGTTTGTTCGCTTCAAAGCACATCCTTGGAGAGTAAATAAGAAAGGCAGAGCAGCAAGTGTTGTGGTCCGCCAGGAGCCTTTGGACCTGGCAGTGGAGTCGGAGAGTGAGGAGGCTGGGGAGGAACATGGGCCGGTCCTGGAGTCTGGGAAAGGCCCGGACAGGGGCTCTGCATCGGAGGCAGAGATGGGGCCAGGGCCATTTGGGAGTGATGCACGGACTCTAGAGACCCCAGAGTCGGACAGCAGAGAGGCAGAGGAACAGGAGGAGCCTGTTCCTAGTGCACGTATGAGAAGAGCTGCCAGAAGGCAAGAATAGCTAAAGCAAAAGGGACGACTCGGGAGTAAGGCCTGGAGATGATTGGCCTCTCCCATAAGGCTTAAAAGAGGAGCAACAGCTCTTGGGATCTGTGTAGGAAAGCAACGTTGATTCCCGTGCTTCTTGTCAGCGTCTCTTGAACTTTTTGGGGGTTTTGCCAAGAAAAGCCTTTGGCAGGTTGCCAAAGACATCAAAGGTTGGTCATAAGACTGAAGGGCTGGTTATTAAGAATTTTGTTTTGGACTAAGCTGAGAATGAATTAATTCTCAGCTGTTTTAATAAAATAAGTTTGTTGAGGACTGAATTGTGTTTGGTAATCACTATTTGGGCCTTGGTTACAACAGTTACCCAGGAACATCCTGCCCCATAGATAAAAGGGGGCAGCAGAGCAGGGGGCTGCCTGGGAGCACAGACACCCAAGGCTACAAGGCATATTCTGCAAGATAACAAAAAGCGTGGGCAAAGAATGCTCCATGGATAAAGGGGGGGGGGGGGAGAGAAATGGGCAAGATCTTGTCATGTTAGGTAACAAACCTTTCTCTCTCATTGGCTAAATTTGGGTACCAGTATAACATTGGGGCTGCACCCACTTAGGCGTGGCTTTTTCCTTACATGCTTTCTAGATTTACAGATTAACAGAGTTGGAAGGGACCTTGGAGGTCATCTAGTCCAACCCCCCGCCCAAGCAGGAGACCCCACACCATTTCTGATAGATGGCAGCCCAGTCTCTTCTTGAAAGCCTCCAGGGATGAAGCTCCCACAACTTCCGAAGGCAACTTCTGTTCCATGGCTTGATTGTTCTGTCAGAAAAGTTCTCCTTATTTCCAGGTTGAATCTCTCCTTGTTCACTTTCCATCCATTGTTCCTTGTCTGGCATTTGGGTGCTTTGGAGAACAGCTTGACCTCCTTCCTCCTCTCTGGGGCAGCCCCTCAGATATTGGAAGGTGCTCTCCTGTCTCCCCTGGTCCTTCTCTTCACCAGACTAGCCATGCCCAGTTCCTGCAAACGTTCTTCATATGTTTTAGTCTCCAGTCTAGTGTCCAGTCTCTTCTTGAAAGCTTCCAGGGATGAAGCTCCCACAACTTCTGAAGGCAACTTCCGTTCCATGGGTTGATTGTTCTCCCTGTCAGAAAATTCCTCCTTATTTCCAGCTTGAATCTCTCCTTGTTTAGTTTCCATCCATTGTTCCTTGTCTGGCCTTCGGGTGCTTTGGAGAATAGCTTGACCCCCTTCCTCCTCTTTGGGGCAGCCCCTCAAATATTGGAAGATGCTCTCCTATCTCCCCTGGTCCTTCTCTTCACCAGACTAGCCATGCCCAGTTCCTGCAACCGTTCATTGTATGTTTTAGAGCAGGCGTGGGTTCTAAATTTTTTTACTACCGCTTCTGTGGGCGTGGCTTATTTTGTGGGCGTGGTTCGATGGTCATGTGACAAACAATTCTTTAGGATTGAGCAGAGTCCTAAAGGGTCTACCAGGCTTTTAACTGCTTGCAGAGCCGTACCGGTCTACCCATTTGTTTTTGGAGCGCCCTGGTCTACCACCACAGAGCCATTTACCGCTGATCAGCTGTAGGGCGGCCCTTTGAAGCGCCACGGCAAGAGTTTAAACAGTTTTTTGCCGCTCTGCCACCACGGAGAGCATCGGAAACTGCTTGCAGGCAGCTTGGCCTCAATTGCCAATGTACCACCACCGAGCGGTTTCCAAGGAGCAGATCGGTTCTAGCCCATCAGCTGGGAGGCTTCTTGGCTTCTGAATTTAAAGCTACAGTGTCTTGTTTTTTTCCCCTCTTCTTTGTCAAGCGAGCCCTGATTTTTTCCTTCTAGCCGGTCAGCTGGGACTCGGGAGGCAGCGAATAGATTGGGGGCGGGGCCAGGCAGAGGTGGTATTTACCGGTTCTCTGAACTACTCAAAAATGTCCACTACCAGTTCGCAAGAACCGGGGAGAACCGGTAGCAACCCACCACTGTTTTAGAGCCTCCAGTCCCCTCATCATCCGGGTTGCTCTCCTTTGCACTTTTTCTAGAGTCTCAATCTCTTTTTTTACATCGTGGTGACCAAAACTGGATGCAGTACTCTAGGTGTGGCTTTACTAAGGCTTTATAGAATGGTCTTAGTGCCTCCCTTGATCTTGATTGTATCCCTCTGTTAATGCAGTTTAGGATTGCGTGGGCTTTTTTGGCTGCCACCGGACATTGTTTGCTCTGTATGTTTTCTGCCTGTATGTTGTGGAGATAGTTTCCCTCAGCTCTTCTGTGTACTTTTTCAAACCTCTTCCTGAGTCCTATTTTGGCATTCTGGTGACTCAAGTGCATTTTTGGACCTTACAGCAGAGAAAAGGTTGGTTAGATCAACAGCCGGGTTCATACAGTGGTGTGAAGGCAACACTGGTTTCCCAAAACAGTGGAATTGTAACAGCCAGAGAAATAACCATGGCTTCCTCTCCTCTAGGTAAGTGCCACGTGCCGTGGCCTCTGGTGGGAATGCGTCACCAATGCCTTCGATGGGATAACCACCTGTGACGAATACGACTCCATCTTCGCTGAGCACCCAGGTAGGTGGGCTTGCCGTGAAGGTGAGGGTTCACAGGGACTCAGGAGGTCATCTACACAGGAAGTCCTCTACTTATGACCACAAAATTTCCATTGCTGGGTGAGACCGTTTTTAAGTGAGTTTTGCCCCCATTTTACGACCTTTCTTGTCACCGCTGTTAAGTGAATCACAGCAGTGGTTAAGTTAGTCTAAGTGAATCTGGCTTCTCTGTTGACTTTGCTGGTCAGACGGTCGCAAAAGGGGATCACGTGACCGCAGCGATTGTAAAAGTGAGTCAGTTGCTAGCCGTCTGAATTGTGATCATGTGACCATGGGGGATGCTGCCGTCGTAAGTGTGAAAAATGGCCCTAAGTCACTTTTTTCAGTGCCGTCGTAACTTCGGATGGTCCCCAAACAAATGGTTGTGAGCCATGGAGTATCTGTAGTATGCTATGTGATTTCCCCTTTCCTTCCTCTTTAGTCTTATTAAAATATCCCAGTTGGTGATGGATGATCTCTGGGGGACCCATCTGCCTAGAGCCCCATGTTGTCCTGAGGTCCTCCTTGAACATCCCTGATCTAGAAGAACCAAGTCCATCCTTGGTGGCCCTTGCCTTTTTTGAAGAAGTTTTAGGAAGTAATCAAGAAGTTTTGAAAGGGAGATAAGGGCCCGGGCAGAAATTTTGGAGACTAGGCAGTGGAAAAGGGTAGAAGTGGGAGAAATACCTAGATTGAATAACCAAGAAGCAGAGGCAGACAGCGATAAAGATCCCAGAGAGAAATGTGGGAGGCAAATTAAGAAAAGCATAGCAACTAAAGTATTGAAGCGGACAAGAGACGATGGATAGATGATTTCTCTTCTTTGTTGTTGTTCTCATTTGCTTTTCTCTCTCACTCTCTTTTGCTTTTTTTAAGTAGGTGACATGACTAGAAGTTAGGTAGGATAGAAAGAAAATGTTTTCCAGTAAAAGGTGACATGGTTAAAAGCTAGAATAAGAGATAGAAATAAGAGAAGGGGGAATGTTAGTGTAGACACTTTTATACAATAAAATAAAAGTAACAATAAGAGAAAACATGGAATAATTGAATAATGACAGATTGCAACTTCTTATAATCATGTAATCATTATTAGAAATATATAAGTTGACTGAATGTAATAACTATGACTGATTTTACTAATTTTATTTCTATTAGAATGTATGACACTCTAATGTATGCCACACTCTTCACGCAGTGATTTGATATGTTTGTAAACAAAAAAAAAAAAATACAAAAACAAAAGAAGTTGTTTTAGGGAAGTAATCAAGAAGTTTTAGGAGGCAATGTTGCCTCCGGAAGTTGTGGGTGCTCCAACACTGGAAGTTTTTAAGAAGAGATTGGACAGCCATTTGTCTGAAATGGGAGAGGGCAGTGATGGCTAATCTTTTTGCCATTGCGTGCCAAAAGTGGGGGGAGCACAGGTGGCTCGCACGCACGCGTGCCCACACCCCAAATTCTATGCACCATGCCCCCATTGTGCATGCGTGGACACCCCCTTGTGCTCCCCCCACTTTTGGCACACGATGACCCAGTGGGCCCGTTTTTCGCCCTCCACAGGCTCCAGAGGCGTCCTAGGAGCCTGGGGAGGGCTAAAACAGCCTTCCCCACCTCCCCGGAGGTCCTCCGGAGGCTGGAAATGGCCCATTTGCCGACTTCCGGTGGGCCCAGAAGGCCCGAATATCAGATGGCCGGTGCACGCATGCGTGCCAGAGCTGAGCTCATGTGCCCACCGATATGGCTCCGCGTGATGTGCCATAAGCTCACCATCATGGGGATAGGGCTTTCCTGTCTGAGCAGGGGGTTGGACTAGAAGACCTCCAAGGTCCCTTCCAACTCTGTTATTCTATTCTAATCCTTCATCCAAAGATAAGGTGACCAGATGTCCCGCTTTTGGCGGGACAGTCCCGCTTTTGAGCAATTTGTCCCGCGTCCCGCGGCGTTTTAAAAAAGTCCCGACTTTTCATTCTGCCTCCTGGTTCCCGGCTGCCTCCTGAATCCCCGCTGATGGCTAGAGGGAAAAAACCTGTTTAAACTCTTGCCGCGGGGCTTCAAAGGGCCAACCTACGTTAATTAGCTCGGCTTCCCCCTCTCAGCTGATTTGCACAGGGCTCTGCTCTTGCTAAATTGCTCAGTTTTTTTTCCCTCTTTGTGCAAACCAAGCTCAAAACGAAACTGAAAGTAAAACAGGCTGTTGGCTTTGCGGTTTGCTTGCAACGTTGGAAAATTAGGCAGCAGATTTATTTTCCTTTTCCTCACCAAAAAAGGTAAGTGCAAACAATGGAAAATTATTTAGGGCAAAAGAGGAGAGTTCAAGATTTTAAAACACAAAAGAAAAAAAAGCTCTTTTTAACTAGGGAATTGTAATAATTGAGATATTATTAATTGTATACTGTGTTGAAAGCAGAAATGGTTAAGTTGTGGTTTGGAGGAATATATGGGGGAAATTATTTGGTTTATTATTATTGGTAAATATAATTAATTGATTTGTAAGAAATTGGATTGCATGGAAATAATTGGAATATTCATGTTCATATTGATTAATATACAAAAAAGATAGTTATATAACTAATTGATTTATATTAAAATGTTGAATTTGTATTAAACAACTGTATTACATAATTACATAATTAACCAATGTGAGGATGGATATAAAAATAGATGACAATGGGAAGGGGTATAAAATAGAATAGAAGGGAAAAATTGAATTTGATTAAGATTAGAGATGAGGATGAAGGGTAAAATTGTTTTTTTAAAAAAAATAGATGAGGAATAAATATGGCAAAAAGGAAATATAGAAATTGTAAATTTAATTGAAATGACTAAACACTGTTTAAATTTGTGAACCAGCCAAATATTCTGTTTAAAGAAAATACATTGTATGTATGTGTGTTTCTAATTATTGCTATTTATTCATATTTGTTTTCTTTTATTCTTTAAAGTTTAACAATTCATTCTTTATCTTAATATCTTTATATTTGTTTGGGGTTGGCTTTCTTCCCTTTCATCTTTTTTATTGTACAGCAATCTTTCTCCTCAAACCTACCACCTCTCTTTTCTTTCCTTCTTACTTTCTCTTCCCCCCCCTCTTCTTCTCCTCCCTACTTCCTCTTCCTTTCTCCTTCTCCTCCTCTCTTCCTCCCTCTCTTAACCGTCACTCCTACTCTAATTTCCCTTCCCTTCCTTCATCCCTCTCTATTACTGTATCCTTTTATGCATATGGACTACTCAGAGGGCTGAAAAAGTTATTTTTGACTGGTCCTCGCACTTTTGACCAGTCCTCGAACTTACGACTGTCCTCACATTTTACGTTTTTTGCCCTATCTTGTCATCATGGTGAAGAGAAGCAGTTGTGAAATGAGTGACATGGTTGTTAAGAATGCTGCACGAGCATAAATGTGAGGATGGTCATAAGTGTGAGGACCAGTCAAAAGTGTGAGGACCTGTCAGAAATGACTTTTCAGCCCTCTGAGTAGTCCCTATACACACAGCCATGGCCACCCGGTCACATGACCAGCTAGCCACGCCCACCCAGTCACATGGCCTCCAAGCCACGCCCACACAATAAGCCACGCCCACAATGGTGTCCCTCTTACCAATGTTAAAATCTGTTCACCTTACCCTATACGCATAGCCATGGCCACCCGGTCACATGACCAGCTAGCCACGCCCACAAAATAAGCCACGCCCACAATGTCCCTCTTTACCAATGTTAAAATCTGGTCACCTTATCCAAAGATCTCCTTCCAAGATGGAGAACATCATGTTCAGGGCTGCACCCAGAGTAGGGTGTGTGTGTGTGTGCCACCCACCTTCTTTCCCCCAACCCACCCTGCTTCTTTTGCAGTCAAGCTGGTCCTGACCCGAGTTCTGCTGATCACTGCTGACCTTCTGTCCGGGCTTGGATTCGTGTTTCTCCTCCTGGGCCTGGACTGTGTGAAGTTCCTCCTGGATGAACCAGGGATCAAAAACCGTATCTGCTTCATCTCTGGCTTGGCACTCTTAACAGGAGGTAGTTTGGCCCACAGGGTCTGGTCCAGAGGGGGGGCGGGGTCGTAGTAGAGTAGATATGGGGGGGTTACACAGGGCTACACTCCCAGAAATCCTTCTCCCATTCATGGCATCGTTCAACGGACCTTGAAGAAGAAGCTGTGTTGCTTCTGAGATGAATGGATGGATCCAGTAAGGACCTGGAATGGCCTCCTGGAGTCCTGGGGGCTCCATTTATGGTGTGAGATGATCTGAGGAGGCCTTCTTTCAGCAAGGGCTGGATGAGAAGACCTTCAAGTAACTTCCAACCCTGGCTGTTTAATTCTGGATAGTGGACACTACAGCTTCCCTCCCTCCCTCTTTCATAGGTATTCCTGGATTCATCGGCTCCACGTGGTACGCCATTGAGGTCTACGTGGAGCGCTCCACCCTGGTCTTGCATAATGTCTTCGTGGGCATCCAATATAAGTTTGGCTGGTCTTGCTGGCTCGGGCTGAGTGGTTCCTTGGGATGCTTCCTAGCTGGTGCCTTCTTAACCTGCTGTGGGCGCCTTCTCCAAGGTGAGCTAAGATACTAAGTGTGAGACTTCGATGCTATCTCATAATAAATGAATTTCCAAACTGCCAATCTTTAAGGAAATCTTCTCTTTAATTGAGCACAGCCACCGGATCATGCCTCGATGCGGACAAGACTGACCTTTTGCCCCCCACAATCCCTCCCTTTCCGATCCCCAATTATCTGCTTCTCATTGGCTATCTTCCAAGTCACTCCACTGATTTCTTGTCTCATCATTTCACAGGAATCTCTCCCCCCTCCTCATTTCCACGATGACCAGGCTTCAAAGGGATTTAGCAGGCAAAAGTTCAGGGCTTATCTCTCCCTTCTCTATGCCAGCGGTGAGACGCTGACACTAAGAGAGGAGAATATTTGTAGCTCAGGGTTGACACCAAGGGTCCTTGGTGCTCTCTGAGCTTGGTGGTTTCCTTGCAGGCGTTTCATGACCCAACTAGGTAACATCATCAATGCTCGTAGAATATAAAATGAGTGCAAACCCCCTTCCTCCTAGCACTGATGATGGTACCTAGTCTGGGTAATGAAACATCTGCAGGAAAACAAACAAGCTCAGGAAGCATCAAAGACCCTCACTCCTCTTCCTCTTCCTCCTCCTCCTCCACCTCCTCCTCCTCCTCCTCCTTAAATTGCCCAGGTGGGAAAATGTTGTTTTATCGCAACTGGACTTCTTCCCAGGTTCATATGACAATTATAGAAGCAGCTGCTTTAAAAAGCTATGGAAAATCTATGTTTGGCTACCTGCCTATGCTGGCTGAGGAATTCTGGGAGCTGAAGTCCACATATCTTAAAGATACCAAGATAGAAAAACATGGCTTTATCATAACTGCACATCGTCCAAATCCACGTGACAATGATAGAGGCAGCTGCTTTAAAGAGCTGCCCACCCTCTACTTTTGGCTACCTACATGTGCTGTAGCATATTTTCCCGTGGCTGTCCTGCCTACCCCTGGATAGCCTCTTACTCCAAGAGCAGGGGTCTCCAAAGTTGGCAACTTTAAGACTTCTGGGAGTTGAAGTCCACAAGTATTAACGTTGCCAATTTTGGAGACCCCTGTCCAAGAGCCACAGATACTACAAGGCCCAATTATTGCTGGTTTGCTAAAAGCCATGTCTCTGTCTTTTGTCTCCTGGTTCTTAGATGCCAACTCAGAGAAGGACTTCCATCCTGGTGCTTTACGGAAGGTTTACCTGCCACCTGCCATGACTCTCTCCTGCCATCGGTCTGTGCCGACCGCCACGGCCAAGATGTACGCAAGGGACACCCGGGTGTAAGGATGAGGAGGGGGGGCACAAGACAGGCTCCGAAAGTCTTCAGAATGAAGGGGCTCCTTAAAGACCTGCTGGCAAGTTCTCCATCCTGAGTCTTTAAAGTTATGTTGCTTAGCGAGCCCTGTAATGCAAGATACACCCTTGCCGTATTTCATCGCCCAAAGATGGAGGTTTTTCATCCAGGAAGCAAGAGAATTTTCCTACCTCTGGGTTGATAGAGATTTAAGTAGGCTGCGTCTTCTCACTTGCCTGCTTCCTGCACCCAGAATTAGTTCGCATGGCTGCGTTTCTGCGTTTTTCATCTGGGGTGAGGCTCCTTTTCTCAATCACCAGACTGTTCTTCCTGCAAATTTTGCAATGCCATTTGCCAAAACTCCAATCGGATTAGGTAGATTCGGATGTTTTGACCACAGAATCTTCCCTTTCGTGCCTTCCTCTTCAGAAAAACAGTTAGCCCAGAACAATTTGCATGATGAAGTTGCTCAGAAAATATGTCTATTTGGAGCGGCGTGTCTCAAAATAAAACGAACCTTCAATGTTGGTTTTTTTTTTAAAAAAAAATAGATTTCAAATGACGCAATGGATGAAATTTATAGAAGGGAACGTGAAAAAATCAGCCTAAATAAGAGATATGCAAGTTTATTTCAGTGATGTTGCACCTTTGAATGGTCACTAAACGAATGGTTGAAAGTTAAGGACTACCCCTACATTGGGAAATGGGAGTTGGTAAGATCCACCCAACGCACAAACTTGAATGAAAATGAAGCTGGCTTGTTTGTGGTTTATTTTGTTGTGAGAATCAGTTATCCCATTAAGACAGTGTTTCTCAGGCTTGGCCCCTTTAAGAGGGATGGACTTCAACTCCCAGAATTCCTCAGCCAGCTCTGGCTAGGGAATTCTGGGAGTTGAAGTCCACCCCACTTAAAGGGGCCAAGCTTGAAAACCACTGCATTCAACCATAATCAACTTCTTCATCAATGACTTGGACGAGGGGATAGATGGGGAACTCATCAAATTTGCAGATGACACCAAGCTGGCAGGAATAACCAACACTCCAGAAGAGAAAGGCTCAAGATACAGAAGGATCTTGGCGGACTTGAACATTGGGCGCTATCTAACAAAATGGAATTCAAGGGTGAAAAAAGGAAGGTTCTACATTTAGGGAAGAAAAACAAAATGCACAGGTATAGTATATGTGGTACCTTGCTCAATAGAATAAGGTGACCAGATTTTAACATTGGTAAAGAGGGACATTGTGGGCGTGGCTTATTTTGTGGGCGTGGCTAGCTGGTCATGTGACTGGGTGGGCGTGGCTAGCTGGTCATGTGACTGGGTGGGTGTGGCTAGCTGGTCATGTGACCGGGTGGCCATGGCTATGCGTATAGGGTAAGGTGAACAGATTTTAACATTGGTAAGAGGGACACCATTGTGGGCGTGGCTTATTGTGTGGGCGTGGCTTGGAGGCCATGTGACTGGGTGGGCGTGGCTAGCTGGTCATGTGACCGGGTGGCCATGGCTATGTGTATAGGGACTACTCAGAGGGCTGAAAAGTCATTTCTGACAGGTCCTCACACTTTTGACTGGTCCTCACACTTATGACCATCCTCATATTTATGCCCATGCAGCATTCTTAACAACCATGTCACTCATTTCACAACTGCTTCTCTTCACCATGATGACAAGATAGGGCAAAAATGTAAAATGTGAGGACAGTCATAAATTCGAGGACTGGTCAAAAGTGTGAGGACCAGTCAAAAATAACTTTTTCAGCCCTCTGAGTAGTCCATATGCATAAAAGGATACAGCAATAGAGAGGGATGAAGGAATGGAAATTAGAGTAGGAGTGAGGGTAAGAGAGGGAGGAAGAGAGGAGGAGAAGGAGAAAGGAAGAGGAAGTAGGGAGGAGAAGAAGAGGGGGGGAAGAGAAAGTAAGAAGGAAAGAAAAGAGAGTGGTGGTAGGTTTGAGGAGAAAGATTGCTGTACAATAAAAAAGATGAAAGGGAAGAAAGCCAACCCCAAGCAAATATAAAGATATTAAGATTAAGAATGAATTGTTAAACTTTAAAGAATAAAAGAGAACAAATATGAATAAATAGCAATAATTAGAAACACACATACAAACATACAATGTATTTTCTTTGAACAGAGTATTTGGCCGGTTCACAAATTTAAACAGCGTTTAGTCATTTCAATTAAATTTACAATTTCTATATTTCCTTTTTGCCATATTTATTCCTCATCTATTTTTTTAAAAAAACAATATTACCCTTCATCCTCATCTCTAATCTTAATCAAATTCAATTTTTCCCTTCTATTCTATATTATACCCCTTCCCATTGTCATCTATTTTTATATCCATCCTCACATTGGTTAATTATGTAATTATGTAATACAGTTGTTTAATACAAATTCAACATTTTAATATAAATCAATTAGTTATATAACTATCTTTTTTGTATATTAATCAATATGAACATGAATATTCCAATTATTTCCATGCAATCCAATTTCTTACAAATCAATTAATTATATTTACCAATAATAATAAACCAAATAATTTCCCCTATATTTTTCCAAACCACAACTTAACCATTTCTGCTTTCAACACAATATACAATTATTAATAGTATCTCAATTATTACAATTCCCTAGTTAAATAGAGCTTTTTTTCTTTTGTGTTTTAAAATCTTGAACTCTCCTCTTTTGCCCAAAATTTCCCATTGTTTGCAGTTTTGTACCTACCTTTTTTGGTGAGGAAAAAGAAAAAGAAAAAGAAAGAAATCTCTCTCTGCCTCATTTTGTCATGTTGCAGGTTTAGTTTCGCTTTCGCCTTTGTTTTCAGTATAGCTGGGGGGCGGGGGGAAATCTGCTCCAGGAACTTTTTGCAGCTTTTTGCAGCTAATTAACCTAGCGGAAGCTGTTAACAGGGGCTGTTTTTTCTATTTTTGCAGGCATGGGTCTATTCATTTTTTTTTTAACACTGATCAGCTGTAGGTCGGCCCTTTGAAGCCCCGCGGCAAGAGTTTAAAGAGTTTTTTTCCCCTCTAGCCATCAGCGGGGATTCAGGAGGCAGAATGAAAAATCGGGACTTTTTTAAAACGCCGCGGGACGCGGGACAAATTGCTCAAAAGCGGGACTGTCCCGCCAAAAGCGGGACGTCTGGTCACCTTACAATAGAAACAACTGTGAGAGGGATCTTGGAGTCCTAGTGGACGACCACTTAAATCTGAGCCAGCTGTGTGCAGCAGCTGCCAAAAAAGCCAACACAGTTTTAGGCTGCATCAACAGAGGGAGAGAATCCAGATCACGTGAAGTGTTAATACCACTTTATAAGGCCTTGGGAAGGCCACACTTGGAATACGGCATCCAGTTTTGGTTGCCACCAGTGGTGGGTTTCAAGATTTTTTACTACCGGCTCTGTGGGTGTGGCTTGGTGGGTGTGGCATGGTGGGCGTGGCATGGGAAGGATACTGCAAAATCTCCATTCCCACCCCACTCCAGGGGAAAGTTATTGCAAAATCCCCATTTCATCCTGATCAGCTGGGACTTGGGAGGCAGAGAATAGATGGGGGTGAGGCCAGTCAGAATTTTTACTACCGGTTCTCCAAACTACTCAAACTTTCCGCTACCAGTCCTCCAGAACTGGTCAGAACCTGCTGAAACCCACCTCTGGTTGCCATGATATAAAAAAGATGTTGAAACTCTAGAAAGACTGCAGAGAAGAGCAACGAAGGTGATTAGTGGACTGGAGGCTAAAACATATGAAGAACGGTTGCAGGAACTGGGCATGGCTAGTTTAATGAAAAGGACTAGGGGAGACATGATAGCATCTTCCAATATCTCAGGGGTTGCCCCAAAGAAGAGGGGGTCAAGCTATTCTCCAAAGCCCCTGAAGGCAGGACAAGAAGCAACGGGTGGAAACTAATCAAGGAGGGAAGCAACTTAGAATGAAGGAGAAATTTCCTGACAGTGAGAACAATTAATCAATGGAACTACTTGCCTCCAGAAGTTGTAAATACTCCAACACTGGAAGTTTTTAAGAAGATGTTGGATAACCATTTGTCTGAAGTAGTGTAGGGTTTCCTGCCTGGGCAGGGGGTTGGACTAGAAGACCTCCAAGGTCCCTTCCAACTCTGTTATTGTATTTCTATAATTTAAAAAATGAATCTGTTTGCACATTGTATGATGCAAACTCAGCAGATGGGTTTTATTAACCCGGGTCTGGCTTTTACGTGTGAACCCTGCCACTGTGTTTCCCTCCATGTGAATTCAAACTTCCCTTCTCAAACAATCATTTTGCAACAAAAGAACTGGCGTTTGATGTCAATTTCTTGGGAATGGCGATTTATTCTCTTCTCCTGGATTCTTGTTCCTCACCTGAGTTGACCTCATCTTGTACGATTTCAGAAATGTTGTTTTCTCAAAGTGAAAGAGAAGCAGACAGGTTGTGTTTTACCCCGAGATTGTTAGCTTTAAAAAAAAATGTAATGAATAAATACATATGGATCATAGTGTTCCTTACCTCTGAATTTATTTAAGTTGCCTTGGTTACGCAGCTCCTTTATAAAACCCAGATTATCTAACCGCGTTTGAGTAACTTTGCATTGGCTGGCTCCTGTTGTTGAAATGTGGACAGCCAACTGGCTTGTATTACCTACTTAGTGTCTCAATTAACTTCCCTGTTAGGAAGGAAATTGACATCACAATTTAGGGATGTGATTTATGTGGGCAATTTATCTCCTGCCTCAATTCAGCAGGCTGGGCTCCTTGACCTGCAAAGCATCCATTTAGCAGCCACCCAAAGTTACAACAGCCCTGGAGAAAGCGACTTGCAACCAGTCCTCGTACTTGCGACCACTGCTGCACACACACCCCCTCGTCTTGTGATTGAAATTTGGATACTTTGCACATGGATTTAGGGCTCTTTCGGTGTCCTGGGGTCCTGTGATTGCCATTTGAGACTCTCCCAGGGGGCTCGCAACAAGAAAAGTTATGGGGGAAGCTCCGTGGTGAAATCTTCCCCGGTTTGCCACCAGTTCATTGCCTGCACATGCGTGGTTCATGCATGGTTTATCACTACTGGTTCGCACAAACCGGTAGCATTTCACCACTGGGGAAGCTGGATTTGTTTAATGACCACATGACTCACTTAACAACTGCGATGGTTTGCTTAAACTCAGAGAGTATGAAGGACACTACAGTCCTCTCCCTTCTCCTCCTCCTCCTCTCCACATACCATCTCCCTTCCAGCACTCAGGATGGGTAACGAAAGGTCTGCAAGGGAACAGCCAAACAACTCTCTGAGTACCAAGGACCACAGAGTCCTTCTCTTCCTCCTCCTCCTCCTTTCTAGCACTGATATTACTTAGTTGGGTCATGAAATGTCTGCAAGAAAGCAACCAAGGTTAGAGACCACCAAGGACCCCACAATCCTTCTCCTCCTCTTCCTCCTCCTCCTCTTCTTCCTCCTCCTCCTTTCTCCTCTTCCTCCTCCTCCTCTTCTTCCTCTCCTCCTCTTCTTCCTCCTCTTCCTCCTCCTCCTCCTCCTTCCTCCTCTTCCTCCTCCTCCTTCCTCCTCCTCCTCCTCTTCTTCCTCCTCCTCTTCTTCCTCCTCTTCTTCCTCCTCCTCCTTCCTCCTCTTCCTCCTCCTCTTCTTCCTCTCCTCTTCTTCCGCCTCTTCCTCCTCCTCCTCCTCCTTCCTCCTCTTCCTCCTCCTCCTTCCTCCTCCTCCTCTTCTTCCTCCTCCTCTTCTCCTCCTCTTCTTCCTCCTCCTCTTCCTCTTCCTCCTCCTCTTCTTCCTCCTCCTCTTCCCTTCTAGCACTGATGATATTCCCTCTTTGGGTCATGAAACCATCTGCAAGAAAATAGCCAACCTCAGAGACCCCAAGAAACCCACAGCTTGGGGCGGGGACACAAGTAACCCCCCATAGGTTAATTTCCCCAGGAGCGAGTGGGTTCTATGTGTGATGGAAAAATAAATAATACACTGAGCTGCAAAGCTCCCTTTTCGCAGAAGCAGCCAAGAGGGCCAGACCTGGTGTCAACAATCTGCATACCCCCCCCCCCCCAAATCACTCCATCCTGAATAAAAATGAAAAAAGCCTACCCCAGAGATGGATGTTCTGCAAATAATACAACCTATGATTGATGGACAGAGGGAGAGCGAACAGGAAAGGGGAAAATGCTCCCACCCCCACCCTGCAGGCTTAAAAAAAAAGTGGTGATTTCAGAGCTCAGAAAATAAGTTCCCCTTTTCTGAGCCAGGTTTTCTCTTATTCTTTTTTTTTGGTGAAAGTAAACTGCACGAAGCTGGAAAAAATATTGAAATTTTAACCTTGGGATTTGATGCCTGGAAGTGGTTCTGACTCCAGAAGGACATCCTAGGGTGGTTTCCTCGGGTTCTAAGGGTCATTGCATTTCATCCTTGTTTCCGTGCCAAAGAAAGTCAGCTGTTAAAGCCTTTTAGAACATAGACTCATCGGACTTGAAGGGACCTCAGAGGTCATCTAGTCCAACCCCCGGACCAAGCAGGAGATCTTACATCATCCTGGACGAATGGTTGTCCAGCACTGGAGGTTTTAAAACCTCCAATACTGGAGCACTCACAACTTCTGGTGGCAAGCTGTTCCACTGGATAATTGTTCTCACTGTCAGGAAATTTCTCTTTAGTTCTAAGTTGCTTCTTTCCTTGCTTAGTTTCCATCCGTTGCTTCTTGTGCTGCCCTTCAGGTGCTTTGGAGCATAGCTTGACTCCCTCTTCTTTGGGGCAGCCCCTCAAATATTAAAATATTGCTATCAACTCCCCCGCTATTCCTTCTTTTCATTAAAGTAGACCTACCCAATTCCTGCAACCGTTCTTTGTATGTTTTATTCTCCAGTCCCCTCATCCTCTGTGTTGCTCTTCTCTTCCCATCACAATCACAATGGTTGCAAAATGGATCACTCTCACAACTGACCCAATTTTACCAGTTTTTTTTTTGTTTTGTTTTTTTGCGGTGATCGTTAAGTGAATGCTGAAGTCATTAGAGCCTTGGTGGCGCAGCAGACTAAAGCGCTGTTAAGTAGCACCAGTTGCCTGCAATTACTGCGAGTTCAAATCTCACCACGCTCAAGGTTGACTCAGCCTTCCATCCTTCCGAGGTAGGTAAAATGAGGATCCGGATTGTGGGGGCAATAAGCTGAATAAGTATAAAAAAGAACACCACTGGGCGGGGGGGAGGGGGGGCGAAAGCCCTACTAAGCAGGTATATACAAAAGGATGAAGGCTATTGCTTAACACATTGTAAGCTGCCCTGAGTCTCCGGAGAAGGGCGGCATATAAATCAAATTTAAAAAAAAAATGGCTGTAGGTGGAGGCCAATTGCCCAGCCCCTGACATGCCATCCCATGGCTCGGGGGGGGGGGGTGTTGGGGGGATGTGCCCTCAAAACTTCAGGCAGTCACTAAGCAACCTGTCATAAGTAGAGGACTTCCTGTAACCTGCCCAGGAAAGAGTGCACATGAAGCCAAAGGGCCCTCCTTTAAAAACATAAAAATCTTTAAAAATACCCATGCACTTAGAAAGATAGAATAGAATAGAATAGAATAGAATAGAATAGAATAGAATAGAATAGAATAGAATATTGGAATGAAGAATAGAATAGAATAGAATAGAATAGAATAGAATAGAATAGAATAGAATAGAATAGAATAGAATAGTTGGAAGGGACCTTGGAGGTCTTCTAGTCCAACCCCCTGCTTAGGCAGAAAACCCTACACCACTTCAGACAAAGGGTTATGCGATCTCTTCTTAAAAACTTCCAGTGTTGGAGCATTCACAACTTCTGGAGGCAAGTTGTTATAGTTATTATAGTTAGCTAATATAGCTTGCTCAGCAATTTTGGCTGAATCGTTTTCCTTTATTGCATCCATGCGTGGGTCAGTCTTTTCATTCAGGTAGCCTTTGAGGCTGTGAGAAGAATAATTTGGGGTCCCAATCCATGCCAGGGTTGTACAAGAACAGATCAGAATGAAATCCAGACCAGCTGTGGAGAAAGGAGATTTATTTTATTTCCCAAATCAAAGAGATTTGCTTGTGAGGGCATCTACAGAGAAAACGGAGTACGGAGAGGCTGTTTTATAGGGGGAGGGGTCCTTGGGGTGGGCTTGAGGGGTGTGAATGTGTGTAGGTACATGGCACCTGTGATGTTTATTCTTGTGAACATGCTTTCCGCTGGGAGACCTAATTTAATTAACTCTATTTGTGTTTGCAGACCTTCTCCTTTGATATGTAGATTAGGTCAAAGTAACTTAGTTGGAGTTTTAAGGAAGTTGGAGTAAGTGATTTACCCTGTTTGCTATTTTTACTTGATTGACTTAGTTTCAGCTTGACAATTATCTAGCGGAGATGTTGCCTCTCAATCCATGGTGGATTCTGTTAATGTTTAAGGGACGTTAGAGAATAAAATAGGAATAAAATATATTGTAATATAAAATTTCCCCCCAAGGCTCACACCAAGGCTGACCGCTTGACCAAGCCTAGAAAGGGCCACTTTCTGCTTTGTATCCATATCTTGAATGGAACTTCCTAGCTGGGCCTTACCGATGAAAGCCATCCTGTCTCAAACTCAGATCCGAGGTTCTTCCTGGCTTCATGAGCTCTTCGTAGGCAGGGGGCTGCAATGATCCATTCCATGCGAATGCATTCAAACTGGACCCCTCAGTGCTCCACCCTGGGGTCTGCAGGTGGGGAGGGGGTCTCTGGGCCAGCGTCCAAGGGGGTTCATCACTCCCTGGAAATACAAAAAGAGAAGCATTGTGTAACAAAACGGTTACAGCTAGTCCTTGACTTATGGCCACAATGGAGACCAGATTTTCCATTGCAAAGCAGGCGGTTGTTAAGTGAGACAGATTTTATGGCCACTGTTGTTAAGCGGATACCTTCAGCAGTTAAGCAAATCATGTGGCCATTAAGGGAACCCTTTCTTTCTTTCTTTCTTTCTTTCTTTCTTTCTTTCTTTCTTTCTTTCTTTCTTTCTTATCCATCTACCTCTTTCTATCTATCCATCCATTCCTTATTCACATCTCTCTCTCTCATCTTTCACCTCTCTCTTCCCCTTTTACTTATCTATCCATCATCATCTATCCATCTCTATCTATTTGTCTTTCTGTCTATCCATCTACCTATCCATTTATTTCATATCTATCTACCTCTTTCTAACTATCCATCCATTTCTTACACACATCTTTATCCATCCATCCATCTACTATCTATCTATCTATCTATCTATCTATCTATCTACTCTCTCTCTCTTATATCTATCTATCCATCTACTATCTATCTATCTATCCATCTATCTATCTATCTTCTCCCTCTCATATCTATCTATCCATCTACTATCTTTCTCTCTCTCTCTCTATCTGTCTATCTATCCTCTCTCTCTCTCATATCTATCTATCTATCTATCTATCTATCTATCTATCTATCTATCTATCTATCTTCTCCCTCTCATATCTATCTATCCATCTACTATCTTTCTCTCTCTCTCTATCTATCCTCTCTCTCTCTCTCATATCTATCTATCTATCTATCTATCTATCTATCTATCTATCTATCTATCTATCTTCTCTCTCTCTTTCTCTCATATCTATCCATCTACTATCTCTCTCTCTCTCTCTATCTGTCTATCTGTCCTCTCTCTCTCATCTCTCTCTCTCTCTATCTGTCTATCTATCCTCTCTCTCTCTCATATCTATCTATCTATCTATCTATCTATCTATCTATCTATCCACCTACTATCTATCTATCTATCTATCTATCTATCTATCTATCTATCTATCTATCTTCTCTCTCTCTCTCATATCTATCTATCTATCTATCTATCTATCTATCTATCTATCTATCTATCTATCTATCTATCTATCAACCTATATCATCTCTCATTTATCCATCCACCCATCCATCCATCTCCATTTCTATGTCTGCCTGCCTGCCTATCATCTCCATATCTCCCTGCAGGGCCCAACCCCTTTTGGCCTCAAGGGTGGAATCCGTCTCCATCGTCCATCCTTGTGTGGCCACAATGGCAAGGCAGGATCCCAGTTGCACTGACAGGATTGGGGGAGGGGTCTCCTAGGGCCGCCATCCTGACTTTTCTGACCCCCCCCCCATGGACTTCCCTGCCACGCAGGCCCCCAACTCAGCCGAGACGAAGCGTTCCTCCAACACCCGGACTTGAAACCCACCGTGAAGTGACTCGGTTTCCCCCACCGTGAAGATCACGAGGGAGTTCTGGGCCGCTGGGCGCCTGGGCCGCCCCAAACAGCACCGGAGGCAGCAGCCCAGCAGGAACAGCACCAGCAGCAGGAACAGGAGGGACAGGCAGAACCTGGAGGAGCAGGAGGGAAAAGAGGGTCCGTCATACCTGGGGTCCTCCCGCCCCCAAATAAAGCCCATTGACTAGGCTCTCCAACACACTGAACCCGGGCATCGATTGAATCCCAGTAGTCCTCAACATACGACCACAAATGGGACCAGAATTTATGTCGCTAAACAGTGGCTAAGTGAACCACAGACTCAATTTTACAACCTTTTCTGCCACGGTTGTTAACTGGATCATGCCATCGTTAAACGGCACCCAGTTCTGCAAACTTTTGCGCCCTGGCTTGTTAAGCAAATCACTCTGGTTGTTAAGTGAATCACGCAGTCATTAAGTGGATCTGGCTTTGTGTCGGAATTTGGCTGGGAAGGTGGCATAAGGCGATCACGTGGACACCCCCGAGTTACAACAACGGTTGTAAATAAATACCGGTTGCCAAACACCCAACAGGACTCGTGAAGATGTTGCAACGGTCATAAGTGCGAGGACAAGTCATAAGTCAATTTTCTTTCAACGCTGTTGTAACTTTGAATGGTTAAACCAGCGGTTGGAAGTTGAGAACCAGCTGTGTTAAGAACGGGGCAGCTGTATCGAGGTTAAGACTGATGCACATCATTGGTTATTTCGGGTTAATAATTGGTTAACTATGATTTTTACTCATTTTAAACCTGTTGCTATAAGGAAAAATGACTTAGTGTGATTTTTGACTGGGGGTGGACATAAAAACAAGGAAGCCAGCATAGATGTCCCCCTGTAGGTCAAAAAGGGCAAGATGGCAGCCACAACCTCTGACAAGCTCCCTGCCTTCTTTTTCCATGCGTCAATCATACCATGTGAGGCCGATTAAATAGGAGGGCTTTCCTCTCAGCTGCCATTTTGAAGTTTTTGACCCTCGGCCACCCACAGATGCTGCACCCCAGACCCTCTGAGCAGAGGGGGCGCGGGGAATGGAGCAGTTGCCTTGGTCCCCTAGATGGAAATTCAAGAGGCTTAAAAGACGTTTCAGCCTTGCTGCGAGAGAGCCGGGAACGGCTTAAATTCTGCTTTAAGGAAGCCAGAAAATGTGTTTTATTTCTTCGTTGCCAACCTTTCACTGGATTGCAGCAGCTGGCTGGGTACCAAGGTGGCCAAGTCTGGGTCCTTGGACAGGAGACCACAAGGTAATCTCAGAGTTTTAGGTAAGACGTGAAAATTGAGAAAAACACAGGAAAAATTCAGGTCTAGCAGTTTAAGGCAAAGCCGAGACGGTGAGTTCTAGTTCTGCCTTAGGCATGAAAGCTGGCTGGGTGACTTTGGACCAATCACCAGGAGAATGTGAGTTCTAGTTCTGCCTTAGGCATGAAAGCTGGATGGGTGACATTGGGCCAATCACCAGGAGACGGTGAGTTCTAGTTCTGCCTTAGGCATGAAAGCTGGCTGGGTGACTTTGGACCAATCACCAGGAGACTGTGAGTTCTAGTTCTGCCTTAGGCACGAAAGCTGGCTGGGTGACTTTGAGCCAAACACCAGGAGACAATGAGTTCTAGTCCTCCCCATAGGAAGAAGGAGTATTGGATATTCATTATTTCCAAAAATAATGAAGGCGGGATACAAAGAAATAAAAATAGCAAATAATAAATAAAAATACCCTTCTGTATCAACCCCGAGCAAAGCAGCGGGGAACTTATCGTCTTGATCTTTGGAAAGTTTTGGCACTCACCAGAAATGCCAGGAAGGGAGGCTTCGCTCACCGCCACCAACGCAGCTGCAAAGTTTTTACAAAAAAATGGAGTTACTGCATTGCAAAGACAGCCAGCTCTGTTTCCCGGCAGGTGAGCATCTCAGGAAGCAACTGGATTTTCACACACACACACACACACACACAGGCACGCCTACAACAAGCCGGAGAAAAATACAGGTAGCCCTCGACTTACGACCAAAACTGAGCCCCAAATTTCCGTCGTTAAACAAGACAAGTGATTAAGGAAAGTTTTGTGCCATTTTACCACCTTTTCGTCGCACCATTGTTAAGTGAACCTCTGCGGTTGTTACAGTAAGTTAGTTTCACGTTCAAGAAGGGACCCCGGAGGTCTTCTAGTCCAACCTCCAACCTAGACCATTTCACAGTAACTAACCCTATTAACACAGTTAATGAACACAGTTAATAATTAATTGTGTAACACGGTCGTTAAGTGAATCCGGCTTTTCCCGTTGACTTGGCTGGTCCGAAGGTCGCAAGAGGGCATCGTGTGAACCCCGGGAAGCCACAACCATCATAAGTACATGCCAGTTGCCAAGCATTCGAATTTTGATCACGTGACCGTGGGGATGTGGCAAAGTTGGTGTGAAAAACGGTCACTGTTTTCAGTGGTGTTGTAACTTCGAACGGTCACTAAATGAGTGGTTGTAAGTCGAGGACTCCCTGTAAAACAAAGCCAAGAGGCTTTGCGTGGATGGACACAGGTTGGCGTGCCGTCTGGGCAATGGACACCCTCCACCATCAACGGGGCAGGGCGGGTTTTTGTAGTCCTTCAGACCTTTTATTCGTGTCTTTGCAGCTCATCTTCGTTTTAATGGATGCTTTTCCAGGGAGATCCTCGACTTACGACCACAGTTGAGTTCCAAATTTCTGTTGCCAACTGAAACGGTTGTTAACTGAATTTTGCCCTGTTTTACGACCTTTCTCGCAACCGTGGTTAAGCGAATCTCTGAGGCCGTTCAGTTAGTAAGACAGTTTATTGAGTGACTCCGGCTTCCCCATTGGCTGTGGGAAGGTCAAAAAAAAAAGGGGATCACATGATCCCGGAAACACTGCGACCGTCATAAATACAGATCAGTTGCTGGGTGTCTGAATTTTGAGCCCACAACCAGAGGGATGCTGCCACGGTCGTAAGTATGGAAAATGATCCTCAGTCACTAAGCCTAGAAGGACCCTCCTGGCTAGTCAGTGACCCCTGAGCCAGATGGACATTAGCTTCAGCCCACCCACCCCACAGAAAGGGCAGGATCAGGACCCAAGCAGCCCTAGCCGTCCCCCTCCCCCCCCCATGAACCCCCCTCCGGCCGCTAAGAAGCGATGCTAGCAAGGAACGGTGGCTCACCTTTCGGAGAATTCGCAGCCCATGGCTCCTCTGGCAGGCTGAAATACAGAGGGGGGGTGGGTGGAGGGGGGGTCAGATGAGGTTGAGAAGGAAGGCAAGGCCACCTTTCCCAGCTGACCCTCGCTCTGTGCCATCTATCTATCATCTATATTCATTCTCTCTCTCTCTCTTTCTCAAAACCATGTAGTTCCGCCAGGCTGGGCTATCAATGTAAAGATTTTAATTGGTTTTAAATGGGATTTTAAATTTGGGGTTTTACAAATTGGGCCTATTATCTAATAATTTTAATTATTTTTAAATTTTGTCTGTCTTTGTGTTTTTAATTAGGCTGTACACCGCCCTGAGTCCTTTGGGAGAAGGGCGGTATAGAAATAAATTTAATAAATAAAAATAATAAAAAAATTTCTCTCTCTTTCTCTCTAGCTCTATCTATCTACCTACCTACCTACCACTATCTACCTACTTATCTACCTACCTCTATCTATCTATCTGTCTCTCTCTGTCTTTCTGTCTGTCTGTCTGTCTATTTATCTATCATCTATCTATCTACCTACCTACCTACCACTATCTATCTACTACCTACTAGATAGGTAGGTAACCTATCTACTACCTCTGTCTGTCTGTCTGTCTGTCTGTCTCTCTCTATCATCTATCATCTATCTATCTATCTATCTATCTATCTATCTATCTATCTATCTAGAGAGAGAATAGAATAGAATAGAATAGAATAGAATAGAATAGAATAGAATAGAATAGAATAGAATAGAATAGAATAGAATCATGGAGGACTTCAGGTCCAGCCCCTGCTTAGGCAGGAGACCCTATACCATTTCAGACAAGTGGTTGTCCAATCTCCTCTTGAAAACTTCCAGTGATAGAGCACCCACAACTTCTTGTAGCAAGCAGTTCCATTGGTTAAGTTACTGTCAGGAAGCTTCTCAATTCCAGGTTGCTTCTCTCCTTGGTTAGTTTCCATCCATTGTTTCTTGTCTTGCCTTCAGGTGCTTTGGAGAATATGTCTATCATTTTCTTATCTGTCTGTCCATCTGTCCGTCTATCCATCCATACATCCATTTTTCGACCAATCATCTACTCATGCATCCATTCAATCTCCAGGCTTTTCTTAAAAAATGCAAAATGCAAAAATGAATGCAGTCAATCCCACTCTCGGTCAGCAGGGGGCAGTGCTTAGCTTCCAAACCAACTTTGCCTGGAAACTAAGCCTCCATAAAGCTTGTTAGCATTTGGATGAGAGACCACAAGGAAATCCCTGGAATAAGTTCAGGCAAAAGGAGCTGGGCTTCACTCAACGGCCTCCATAGAACAACGATGGCTGGAGACCATCAAAGCGGATACCAGCCAGAGCATAGAAAATCTCAAAGAAGCAGGGCAAGATCAGAAGAGGTGGAAAGAGGTCGCCATGCCAAGTCCTCCTGTGGCTTCTCTTCTTCCATCTTCCCCCAACCCTTTCTCTCCATGAGCTGAAGATGCAAACGGCGTTCCTGCTATTTGTCCGCCCAGAGATAGACTGCCTCTGTCCATGGAGGCTCTCTTTAGCAGTCATGAGAAACTGGGAGCTGATACTTCCCCTGTTTGAGGGGCTGGCCTTCCCTCTTCAAGGGCCAGGTGGGCAGCAGCTTCGCAAGGCTGATGCATTGGACCGCTGACAGGTAAAGGCCCTGCGATGGGCAGTTCCCAGCTGATGAAATGCAAGTCCTGGGACGCTGAAGAATGCCGTTGAGTGAAGCCCAGCCTCTGGTCTTGGCCAACACCTGCCAGAGTCTCCTTGGCTCTCACAGCTCTCCATCTTGAAGTCTGGAGCCTGCATTCCTTCTCACTCTTCCCTCCCGCCGTGTCCTTTGGCAAGAGCCTTGATAGTACAGTGGTTTAATGCACCCTGTTATTAACACAGCTGCCTGCAATTTCTGCTGGTTCGAATCTCTCCAAGGCTCAAGGTTGACTCAGCCTTCCATCCTTTCTAAGGTAGGTAAATTGAGGACCCAGTTTGTGGGGGCAATAAGCTGACTTTGTATAAAATATACAAAAGAATGAAGGCTATTGCTTAACGCCTTGTAAACCGCCCTGAGTCTCCGGAGAAGGGCGGCATATAAATCAAATTAAAAAAAAAAAAAAAAGTTGAGAAGCAATAACGGTTGCAACAACATAAGCAGACTTCCAGCTGAACCACTTTGCTTTTCCACATTTATCTCGTGTTCAGCATTGTTGTGTGACCCCCTGCAATCCGAGGTTTTATTTCAGGGCCGCATTCACTGCTTTGAGTGATCTACGTCCCTAGGAAGGGGAGTTTTTCCATGCATTCTGTCTCTTCACTGTCAATTCGATGTTTTATTCCTTGCAGTGGTCATGAGTATCTTATTTTGGACATGTGGCGCTCCAAATGCATCACTGTGGGCCTCCTTATCTTGATTCTTTGCCCATCCTCTAGAACTGCTCTGAAGAAGGAGGATGCTTCCAGATTCCTGAGTCAATTTTTACCTGGTACCACGGAGGTCTTTGCAAGCCAGGCCAGTGTTCCCCAGTGTGGAGCCAGCCTGGGAACTGAGCATTGCTGGTCAAGGACAGGAGTCCTGCACAAGACCTTTCCTTCCCCCTTGGGTCAGGAGGAGCCCCTCATCCTTGCACAGAGGAGGGGAGGGGAGGGGAGGGAAGGGAGGAGGGGAGGGGAGGGAAAGGAAAGGGGGAGGGGGAGGGGAAGGGGAGGGGGAGTGTAGGAGGAGGGAAATGGGAGGGGAGGGAGGGGAGGGGATGGGAGGGAAGGAGAAAAGGAAAAAGGACAAGGACAAAGGGGGGGAAGGGGGAAGAAAGGAAAGGAAAGGAAAGGAAAGGAAAGGAAAGGAAAGGAAAGGAAAGGAAGAGGGAAAGGAAGAGGGAAAGCAAGGAAAGGAAAGGAAGGGAAGGAAGTGGGAGAAAGGAAAGGAAAGGAAAGGAAGAGGGAAAGGAAGAGGGAAAGGAAGGGAAGGGAATGAAAGGAAGGGGAAGGGAAGGAAGGAAAGGAAAGGAAAGGAAAGGAAAGGAAAGGAAGAGGGAAGGGAAGGGAAGGGAAGGGAAGGGAAGGGAAGGGAAGGAAAGGAAAGGAAAGGAAGGAAAGGAAAGGAAAGGAAAGGAAAGGAAGAGGGAAAGGAAGAGGGAAAGGAAGAGGGAAAGGAAAGGAAAGGAAAGGAAGGAAAGGAAAGGAAGGGAAGGAAGTGGGAGAAAGGAAAGGAAAGGAAAGGAAAGGAAGAGGGAAAG